>MU535751.1:3669243-3682025 GCA_024362625.1 Silurus asotus | reverse complement strand
CACACACACACACACACACACACACACACACACACACACACACACACACACACACACACACACACACACACACACACACAAAAGTCATGTCCTATGTTTCCTTTTAAAGGATTTTTAGTGCCACCTAATGGTTGTTCATGGTAATAGCACCATTTTGCCCAATAGATAAATAACTATTAAATAATGAACTGATTATTAACCAATTTATTATGAATATTAAATCAAAAAAGAATGCCACTTCAAGAAAATGTTAAAAGATATAACCAAATACAATGTCAATATTTATATCCTTTTTTCTTCTCTTTACTGTCTTATACTGTATATTGTTACATTTTTTGGACATCTGAACATACAATAAATTAAACTTAAAACTTAATAGACGACATTTTACGTTTTTATGTGCTTCTTAATATATTAAACATATTTTAAACGTAATTATTACAATCATCATATTGTTCTATAAGACAAGTCTGCTGTGAAAATAAGGAATTAACGTTTCCTGCTGATTTTTTTCGATTTGATTAATAGTTTCTGTTAGTATAGTTACTAGTAAAACAAACAAACAAACAAATAAACAAACAAACAAACAAACAAGTCACGCCAGGCAGCGAACAGGAAATCTCGCGATATCTGACATTATTACACACACACACACACACACACACACACACACATTATGATTAGATTTAATTGCAGGAAAAAACAGACAGCGTTTTTAAAAGACGAATCTAAACTAAACCGCTTGTTTGTACACAGTATGCATTATTAATAATGTGTTTAATGGGTTTGGTCTTTAAAAAAACACTGTTTTATCGCATTTAATTGTTTTAAATGGCCCGGAACGCTTAACGACACCCGTGTTTGTCGCACGGACACGTTTTCTCGTAACGCACCTTCGAGAGCGCCGTGCTGAGCTGTGAGTCTGGTTTCATCTTCGTTCCACAAGTTTTCTTCTCGGGTTATGATCAATAAAACTCTCTGTAATAAATCGTGTTCAGATGATGGACATAAGGGAAATTGTGATTTCTATCCGGTCACGTGTAACCGGAACTGTTTGTTTATTTAGTTTTTGAGGTTTGAGAATAGTTTGATTTGGTTTGTTGAACAGAGCCGTTTCTCGGCGGTGTCGGTGCGATGGAGAAGCTGCAGGGGTTTGAGTTCTGGAGGAAGACCCTGCGTGCTGCACGCTTCGTCCTCGCCCCAATGGTGGACCAGAGCGAGCTCGCGTGGCGGCTGCTGAGTCGCAGGCACGGGGCCGAGCTGTGCTACACACCCATGCTGCACGCGCAAGTGTTCGTACGTGACGTCAACTACCGGCGAGAAAATCTCTACAACGAAGTGAGCCCCGAGGACCGGCCCCTCATCACACAGGTGAGATCAGACACCCCGGTCTCACCTCATCACACAGGTGAGATCAGACACCCCGGTCTCGCTTCATGACACAGGTGAGATCAGACACCCCGGTCTCTCTTCATCACACGGGTGAGATCAGACACCCCGGTCTCGCGTCATCACACGGGTGAGATCAGACACCCCGGTCTCGCGTCATCACACGGGTGAGATCAGACACCCCGGTCTCGCGTCATCACACGGGTGAGATCAGACACCCCGGTCTCGCGTCATCACACGGGTGAGATCAGACACCCCGGTCTCGCGTCATCACACGGGTGAGATCAGACACCCCGGTCTCGCGTCATCACACGGGTGAGATCAGACACCCCGGTCTCGCGTCATCACACGGGTGAGATCAGACACCCCGGTCTCGCGTCATCACACGGGTGAGATCAGACACCCCGGTCTCGCGTCATCACACGGGTGAGATCAGACACCCCGGTCTCGCGTCATCACACGGGTGAGATCAGACACCCCGGTCTCGCGTCATCACACGGGTGAGATCAGACACCCCGGTCTCGCTTCATCACACGGGTGAGATCAGACACCCTGGTCTCGCTTTATCACACGGGTGAGATCAGACACCCTGGTCACACCTCATCACACAGGTAAGATCAAACAACCTGGTCTCGCTTCATCACATGGACGAGATCAGACACTCCGATCTTGCCTCGCTACACAGGTTAGATAAGACCCCCCCCCCGTCTCGCGTCACCACACATGCGAGATCAGACACACCGCTCTCGCCTTCATACACAGCTGAGATCAGACACCCCACCACACAGTCCGTTATAGAATTTAACATAGATTTTATGAGGATGTCATACGGTGTGACTCGTAAAAATCTAAAAACACAGCTTAAACTGTCCTCCTGTTTATTCCACACCATCATATAATGGAAGTTGTGTTGTGTCTCTACAGTTCTGCGCAAACGACCCCGAGGTGTTTGTCCAGGCCGCACTTTTAGCCCAGGACTACTGCGACGCCATCGACCTCAATTTAGGATGCCCTCAGATGATCGCCAAACGAGGTATTGCTATAACTGTGCCTCATAATAAGAGGATGATCGAACGCCAGGTTGATGTGACTGCCAGAATATAAAATCCACAATGTTCTGATTACTCGAGATGCAGTCCGTTATCCACGGCGTGATTGTTGTTTTGATGTTTGCTTATGCATTTTTATTTTTACTGGAGCTGGAGGACAGCAGATGGAGAGCATCTTGGTGTCATATTTTACTGTAAAGTATCTCCCCCTGTAAACTGTCGTATTCTACAGAATCTCCCTCTGTAAAATCTCACTGTACAGTATCTCATTCTGTAAAATCTCACTGTACAGTATCTCATTCTGTAATATCTCACTACAGTATCTCCCTCTGTAAAATCTCACTGTACAGTATCTCATTCTGTAAAATCTCATTCTGTAAAATCTCACTGTATAAAATCTCACTGTACAGTATCTCATTCTGTAAAATCTCACTGTACAGTATCTCATTCTGTAAAATCTCATTCTGTAAAATCTCACTGTACAGTATCTCATTCTGTAAAATCTCACTGTACAGTATCTCATTCTAAAATCTCACTGTACAGTATCTCATTCTAAAATCTCACTGTACAGTATCTCATTCTGTAAAATCTTACTGTACAGTATCTCCCTCTGTAAAATCTCACTGTTTAGTATTTGTCTAAAATCTTGCTTTGTAAACTTTTGCACTGTACAGTATCTTACTTGGTAAACGATCTCACTGTAAAATGTCTTATTTATATTGCTGTCTATAAAGTCTCACTCAGTCTGTACTCAATAACTGGTCACTGCATTATGCAGCTTTGTAAAGAATCTTGTTTTGTAAAATGTAACATTTTAATAAACAATGTTCTGTTTATTTCATATGAAAGGTCACTATGGTGTGTTTCTGCAGGATGAGTGGGACCTGCTGGAGAGAATGAGTACGTCTTCATCCAAACACACAAACACAAATAACTCATCGAATAGAATTGGAATAATGTTTTTACATTTTTTTTTACAGTTAAATTAGCCAATGAGAAGCTCTCCGTGCCAGTCACATGCAAAATCCGGGTTTTCCCAGAGATTGAGAAAACAGTGAAATACGCCAAGATGCTGGAAAAAGCGGGTTGCCAGGTATTACCTGGGTATTACGCTGATTTACCATTATTTTATCTGAGTCGGTGGATTCGGTTGCAGATTTTATTCTGCTTTTCTGTTGCAGCTTCTCACCGTTCATGGAAGAACCAAAGATCAGAAAGGAGCACTGACCGGAGTGGCGAGTTGGGAACATATTAAAGCCGTACGGTGAGATTTTTCAGTTCAATTCCAGTTTACTAAACAATAATAATAATAAAAAAAACAAAATAAATTAAAATCATTGTGTATGTTTTGTTTTCTTCTATTTAACTTAGAGAAGCTGTGAACATCCCGGTTTTTGCTAACGGAAACATTCAGCACCTGAGTGATGTGCAGCGCTGCATGGAGGAGACGGGAGTGCAGGGCATCATGAGTGCAGGTGGTGGATCTGAGAGAAAACTATAATTATAGGCAAACATGGTCAAATATTTATATATATATTTTTTTCCATTAATAACCTTTTTTTTGTAGCACCAATAATAAACCAGGTTTGTTTTTGTGCGTGGACAGAGGGGAACCTGCACAACCCGGCGTTGTTTGAGGGCCGTAACCCACCGGTGTGGGAGATGGTGGAGGAATATCTTGGTGTGGTGAAGAAACACACGCCAAGCACGCTATCGCACGTTCGAGCTCATCTTTTTAAACTCTGGCATCACACGTACGTCACACAGCGAATAATACGATATCTCACACTCTAAAGTGTCTTACAGGGTAACACATTTTACGCAGTGTAGTACCTCACTTTGTAAAGTACAGTATCTCTCTGAGTAAAGTATCTCCCACTAAATGATCGTACTCTAAAGTCCTTCAGTGCAAATGATCGTACTCAATATGGTGTCTCGCATTGTAAAATATCCAATAGGGTAAAGTATCTCACTGTAGTATCTCACTGTAAAGTTTAGTATCTCTGTGAAGTGCAAGTGTAACTCTTTAAAGTATCTTGCATTTTCTGGTCAAAGTATTTCATACATTGTAAAGTACAGTATCTCACACTAAAGTATCTCACTGTGTAAAGTACAGTATCTTGCACTAAAGTATCTGTGTGTAAAGTATCTTAGTGTAAAGTACAGTCTCGCTGTGTAAAGTGCAGTATCTCACACTAAAGTATCTCACTGTAAAGTACAGTATCTCGCACTAAAGTATCTCACTGTGTAAAGTACAGTATCTCGCACTAAAGTATCTCACTGTGTAAAGTACAGTATCTCGCACTAAAGTATCTCACTGTAAAGTACAGTATCTTGCACTAAAGTATCTCAGTGTAAAGTACAGTATCTTGCACTAAAGTATCTGTGTGTAAAGTATCTTAGTGTAAAGTACAGTATCTCGCCCTAAAGTATCTCAGTGTAAAGTGAAGTATCTCGCTGTGTAAAGTATCTCAGTGTAAAGTACAGTATCTCGCTGTGTAAAGTCTCAGTGTGTAAGGTATCTTAGTGTAAAGTACAGTCTCGCTGTGTAAAGTAGAGTATCTCGCACTAAAGTATCTCACTGTGTAAAGTAGAGTATCTTGCACTAAAGTATTTCACTGTATAAAGTACAGTATCTCGCACTAAAGTATCTCGCTGTGTAAAGTATGTGTAAAGTACAGTATCTCCATTAAATAATACTGTTCTTTAAAGTACCTCAGTGTAAATTCTTACTCTGGCATTGTAAAATATCTCACGGCAAAGCATCTTGTACAAAATGATCGTCTCTGTAAAGTACATCAGTGTAAAGTATCCTACACTTCTTGCATTTTCAAATATGACACATGGCAAAGTATTACATTCAGTAATATAACCTCAAAATGTAAAGCATAGTTTATCACACTATAAACTACTATATCATGTTATTACACTGTGTAAAACATCTTACTGTGTAAAGTACAGTATCTCGTTATTTAAAGTACAGTGTCTTGCACCAAGTATCTCGCTGTGTAACATATCTAACAATGTAAAGTACAGTATCTTCCTCAGTGAAATATCTGTAAAGTATCTCAATGCAATTTACATTATCTTTCTCTGTGAAGTCTCACAGTGTAAAGTATCTTGCTCAGTAAACTCACTGTAAATGTCTCACTGTAAATCACATTCTGTACACTAGATCAGACAATACGGTATCTCTAGCTGTAAAATATCTCACGTGTCCAACGTGGGCTTCTATTTTTCACACACTGTAAAAAAATCTCACGCATCGCTGTGTACGTTTTGTTTTTCTTCTCTCTCACATTTCCTCCTTTAGGCTGCAGATTCATCAGGACCTGAGAGAAGATTTAGCCAAAGCAAAGAACCTGGCAGGAATCGAGGAGGTGAACAGACAGCTGAAGCGCCGCTGCCAGGTACAGACGCTGATCAGGAAACCGATTCCTAAACGTTTTAACGTGATACGTGATGTCCTGAGTCTGTGTATTGATCTGTACAGGAGGAGATGGAGAAGGACGAATCGGAGCGACATCACACAGGTCTGCCGTTTCCTCACTGGATCTGTCAGCCATACGTCAGACCAGCGTGAGTCAGCTTTTAATCCACTTCCTGTTTCCTCGATGTGACGTGTGTGTATAAATAATTCGCTAATAACGATCGATACAGAATTACATTATATGGACAAAAGTCTGTGGACGCCTCAAAGTTTGTGTGAGATTCATTCAGCCACAAGGGTGTTGGTAAAGCCGTCATGTTCAGTAGGGTTAAGTTCAGAGCTCTAAAGCAGAAGAGCTTCCACTCTAACCCTTCAGCTTTGTGGTAACAGAACCACATATGGCTGGAAAAACCAGGCGTCCTAAAACTTTTGTCCATGTATATTGTTTAAAAATTAACAAAACATTATGAATATTCATAGATATTAAATTGAATTAGGATAAACATTTCTTATTTTCTTTAACAATTTCTTTAATATTTATTTAAATAGTGCTATAATTGTATTATTTGTTAACCTGAATTTATTTATTTAATCATGTTACTATTGTAATAGCTAGAATAAATTATTAGCTAATTTAAATTTTAATAATGAATAATAAAATGAACGAATTGATTTACGGTTATGTAAAAAAAAATATAATTTATTTTATTATTATTTAAACCTGATTCATTGTAGACTATTGTTATTTGAGACGGTGGGTAACGAATTAAAAAAGTGGTCTCAGGGAATCCCCAGCCATTCGACTTTTCGCTTAACGAGACGCGCCGCCTTTTTTATGTAGACCGAAAGATCCGGGCAGCGAGAACGGCGTGAAGGCGGTGAACAGGAAACGGGTACTGGAGGACAGCGACAGCTCCAACGACTCGCTCTCCAAGAACAAGCAGAAGAAGAAAGTCAGGAACCCGCAGAAGAACTTCTGCCCTGAGCTCAAACGTAAGGCAGGATAAAGGATTTTTCAAGTTGCGTAAAAAACAAATTTAAAACGCGCCATTTTATTTATCTATTTTTCGTTCCTTTGCAGCAAAGTACATCAAATGTGAGCAATGTGGCAACCCCAAAGTACGTCTTCTTTCATTTGTAATAAATATATGATCCATCCAAAAGTATTGGGACACCTGACTTTTCCAGCCATATGTTCAAAAAGAGGCACATATCAGTCTTATGGTGTCCCCAAACAGTGCCTTCAATATTTATTATATATTGATTACTTTTACATGGTGATGATTCGAATTTTTTTCCCCTCGTGCAGGGGAATAAGTGCGTCTTCAACCTGTGCCGTGGCTGCTGTAAGAAAAAGGCCTATAAGGAAGTGGCCGATTGTCCAGGTGAGTTTACACTGTGGCTACTCGATCTGTCCCGGAAAAACTATTTGCACTGCACGTAAACGCGTCTGAGGCTTGTCGAAAAAATTCACGTCAGTTTGATGTATTTATTTAAGTGTTTGACTACTGATTTCTCTTTATTTAATTAATTCAATGTGTATTTATATAAAGAGATTTTATTTTATATATATAAAGAGTTTTCTTTATACATTTCTTGGGCTGTCTATCAAAAGTCAGCCAGCAAAATTTCCTACCATGCACACATTTTTTTAAAAAGCTCATCCTCCGTTTCCTCCTCCGCAGGCCACGGCTTGAAGTTCAAGACGAAAGCGCTGAAGCAGAAGCTCGCAGAAGTCCAAACCGAGACCCCGATCTCATCTTAAACCTCTGCATCGCCCAGTTTCCCCCCCCCAAAACCAGGCTTTTGGATGAGAGTTTAGTCTGCTGTAAACGCAACAACAAAGATGTGCATCTTATTCACATAGACATGCATCAAAAACGAATCCTGCTGCTGACGCGTTACTCCTTCACACTATGAATTTCATGGCATAAAAAAAAAAGACGCGCAATTAAAAAAATCTGTATCTTGCAACAAAATTTGTACGTAGGGTTTTAAAAATTGTAGCTGCAATTAAGCCCCGCCCCCTGAAAATTTCTCTGTGCGGTTTTACTGTATTCACACTTGAACGCTCGGATGTTTTTTTTAACCGAACAGAATTATTCAAGCGATGCATCTGGTTCTGTTTGAGCTGTGGGTTTTTTTTTCCTATTAATTTATAACTGTTTAGTTTTTAAACAGAACAGGTACAGGACAAGGCCACGCCCGATATTTGCCACATGTTCAAATCCACACCAAAGATTCTGCCGATGGTCTGACGTTTGCACTGGAGAACATTGGTGAAAACTTGGCGAAATCAGGACGCCGGGTCACAGCTGGATTATTTTAGTAGCGATCCGAAAATGCGTCTCAAGAGATTGGACTCTTGGGCCGTTTTTCTTTTGAGGATCAATTGTGACGTTTTGCGTTTTTAATATTGAGGTTTTTACAAACAATAAAAAAATTTTAAGAAACAATCTGCGCCAATTTGTCCAAATACGGTGCTGTCGTTTCTCTCACCGTTGAGCTTCTGAGGTATCAGTGACCCTGTCTTTTTCTTCTTTCTGGACCTACCTGATCCATCCATACTTCTGGATGGAGTTCTCTTCAATTGGAGATCTCTCGGTACACCTGAGGACGGTTCAACTCAGGAACAATGAAGATGGATTAGGGCTACAAGCACCAGATGAACAGAAGATGAACAATGATGGAACTATATTGAATGGACATTCGGTGTTGATTGTTTCCCTTTTCAGTCCGGTTCCTCTCAAGGTTTCTTCCACATACCATCTCAGGGAGTTTTTCTGGCCACTGGCTCCCTCATTAGGAAAAAAACAGAGGGACTCATTTATAATGCTGAAATGTATATTAACTTTGTAATCCTGCTTCAAATCAATAAACATCATTAATAGTGCTATACAAATAAAATTGAATTGAGTTACAGTTAGATGTGTATTGACTCAGCACATCCACCTCATCGCATCACTTCCTGTGTGAATAAACCGTTCAAAAGACAAAAATAAAACAATTTACCTGCCTATGCCTGATGAAGGCAATAGAACCACTCAGTGTTGTGCAGTTGTGGTGTAACAATGAAATTCCCAACTGAAACCAACCTGAAGTTCACTCATTTTATTTAACAGCATGCGCCAGGCTTTTTTATTCCACATACACCACAGAAACTATTAAATCAGTTATAAACTTAGTCCTTACACAGGAGACATGAGTGTTGTAAAAATGTCCTGTCTTCTCGTGTATAGCTGTTACAAGGCACCGACACTGGAGACTCCTTCCATAAATGATATTTGTAATCGGTTTATAGTCCTTATGGATGTGCTGTTATATAGTAACAGGTGGTTCATGCAGTGTAAACCTGTGATATGTTGCTGCATGTCAGAGAGCCTCCTGACCAGTCCCAATAAAGTCTGAATGTGTTAACAGGTTATCTATCCATCCATCTGGGCATCCATCCATTCATTTATATGGCTATCAATTTGGGTATCTATCTATCCAGGTATCCATCCACCCATCTATCTGGGTATCTATCTATCTTGGTATCCATCCATCCACCCATCTATCTGGGTATCTATCTATCTTGGTATCCATCTATTCATCCGACTATCTATCTGGGTATCCATCCATCTGGCGATCTTTCATCCATCCATCCAGGTATCCATCCATCCATTCATCTGGCAATCTATCTATCCATCCATCCATCTGGCTATCTATCAATCTGGTCATCCACCCAGCCAGGTATCGATCTGGGTGGCCATACAGCCATCTGGCTATCTATCTGGGTATCCATCCATCCGGGTATCCATCCATCCATGCATGCCAAATGAATTCTCTAATCTGATTGGCCGGAACATTGTGTGCATTATTTGTGTATCAGCACGACTCTGATACTCAGTTCAACCAAGTTATCTAAGACTACATTTACATTGATTGAAGGATTCTTGAGTATCGGTGCCTGTTATCCTTCACAAACATTTCAAAACAAAGGTTTATTTACAAACAGAGCTTTCTGTTTCCTATGTACAATGACAAGCTGCATTTATAGGTATAAGTGAAATAACACGACAGAACGACCGATTATGTGAAATAAATTTAGCACCTGTCTAATATCGCATAGCTCACCCTCGTACCAGCTCTGAATCATCAAGACCTGGACTCCAGAAGACCTCTGAAGGTGTGCTGTGGTATCTGGTACTACATTAGACCCAGTCCAGTCGATGGGATTGGGATCTGGAGGATTTGGAGGCTGAATCTCAAAGCATCTCTTTGTTTCAGCATTCCTGACCAAGTGTTACACATTATGGTATAATGTTACCATTCAGGGGAGCATACAGAAGATCAGTCAGATCATCACACTGCATCCACTGGCTTGCCTTCTTCCCTCAGTGCATCCTGTTTCCATCTCTTCCCCAAGTAAAGCACATACACTGACCTGGCAGTACATAAGAGCATTTAAAACATCAGAACAAGCCCATTGCTTCCACTGCTTCCATGGTCCAGTTCTGATGCTAATGCATCCACTGTAGGAGCTTCGGTGTACCAGGATCATCATGGGTTCTTTTGACCACTTTGCACCAACACGAGCTGTTCTGAGATTTCTACCAAAGCAAGCCTTATGTGCTACAGTAGGTCTGTTGGAATGGAGCAGAAGGTTCTAACCTTCATTCACCATGTGCATAAAAAGTGGTCCAAGGAAAGACTCCGTGTCACTGGTTCACAGGTCATCCTTTCATGGACCACTTTTGGTAGGTACAAACAACTGCACTTCAAGAACCAAAACAAGACCTGGTTGTTTTGCAGATCCTCTGACCCAGCTGTCCAGCCATAAGAATTTGAGAATTGTCAAAGTTCAGAGATCCCATTTTTTTGTTGCCCATTTTTCCTTCTTCCAACACCTCAACTTCAAAAACTGCTTGTTCACATTGAAACGTGAAGATGTTATTCACTTCACCTCTCTGTGGTCAAGTTATGACTGACAAAATGCATATATTAGATTTCAGGCGTCCGGAACTGGAGATGTTCACCAAATAGTGCGTGGAGATAAATATCCAAATCAATGGAAAAGAAAGAATGCTGTAAGAACATTGTCTTTTCCAATGTATATTTATTTTAAAAGCATGTCCTGTGATGACCTTTCTCTTTTTTTATCCGATGTGTAATCAACATTTTGTCACAAGATACAGAAGAAAGTGCATCTTTTTTTTTTTTACAAACAACGACAGGCCGGTACAGCGGAAGTGCCATTTCCCTTTCTACCCCACCCCTTTCTCCCCCACCCCCCCATTTTTTATTATTTTTTTGTTTGTATAAGCGTCTGAGCAACGGGGAAGTCTTCGGCATCTCGAGTACGGACGACGGGATCTCACCTCCTCCACCCCCCACCCTCCCCCAACTTAAATAAAGTCTTTAGATTGTAATGATTTTTTTTTTTTTTTGCGTTCTTCAGCAGGGAAACAGAACTGAACTCTAAGATAAGGGTCTACGATGCTTCTGAGGGCCCACGTGCGCTCCTGCGGGAGAGGCGACGAGTCGAGCGTTCACATGTTGGTGCTCATTCGTGTTTGGCTGTTGGCGGGTGTCAGTTCACCTTGGCTGCCTTCTCGCGGAGGAGACTGCAGGAGATAAGAGAAAGGGTCGGGGGGATGAGGAATTAGTTACGTGCCGGTACTTTGTTATGTGATATACGGCGATGTTCGACACACACCTTGTTGTTAGAAAGACCGTTTGTATCAATCATTGATGCGCCTACTGTGTTATTTCATTTAGAATGAAGGTGTTTTACGTTTGAACAAACAAAAATATATTTTGTCTTATATCATGATATATCTATACAAATACATACTCAAACCTCCTGTCAGTCACAGCGAAACTAGCCAATCACCGAGCACCAAATACGCAGAAGAGTGTCGAATGAATGTAATGTGAATTACACATCTGCAGAACTTTTAATTTGCCAAAATGAGAAAATAAATCTATTTACATTTTTCTATATGTTTATTTATGGTCTACCGAGTGTACAGTAAAGTTAAAGTAAGAACTCTATAGCAGGACGCTCAAGATCTTCCACTCCATCCAATGTTAGCCAGATCTTCATGGAGCTGGCTTTGTGCACAAGGGCAGGGAATAGGTTTGGATCTCCTGGTTCATGTGAAGGGAACATTGAATACCACTGCATTTGAAAGGTGTGTAGCTCCAACATTGTGGTTACAATTTGAAAAAGAACCAAAATCTGTCTGGGAAAAGTAAAAACAGATGATATGCTGTTTACCTTAACATGAATCTGGTTACGTAGTACTGCTGCTCTCAAGATCATGGCTTTGGTTCGTCTCTGAAACTCCTTCCCCATCTGCAGTGATTTCTCGAACGTAGTGCTCCTCTGATCCACATCACGTGCATACAGGATCTACACACACACACACACACACACACACACGTATATACTTATAGAGAGCGTATATAATAACCCTCATTTCCAAATCATTAAGAGACACCAGACAGCCTGTGTCATACAGTAGTACAGAAGTTGGAGTCAGAGCATGAGGTCATCCAGGATACAGAACCACTTAAGCAGAGAGGGTAAAGGGACCTTCTGAATACCTACTATGCCAGCGCATAGCAACTGCTTGACAATGACAGAATAATTAAAGTGATTGAGGTGTGTGTGTGTGTGTGTGTGTGTGTGTGTGTGTGTGTGCATACCTTGCTGTGAGAGTCGATACGAGCGTTGATCAGTCCCTCCAGGATCAGCTGAGTGAGTTCATCCTCCAGCGCCGCCACTGTGGTGTTAAACGCCAATGCCATCTTATTCATATCTGCAGACACGTACGGACTGAAGTACTGAACGGGGGGGAAAACACACACACACACACACACACACACACGACAGTCTGATTTAATCAATAATTCAACCTATAGTGTTT
>MU535751.1:3589968-3669228 GCA_024362625.1 Silurus asotus | reverse complement strand
CAACCTATAGTTTAAAAAAAAAAAAAAAAAAAAACTAAAGAAAAGTGTCAATGTTCAATTATTATTTATTATATATTTATATAATATTTATGAGTTATTTACTATTTAACCCTTAATTTATCATTAATTTATTCTTTGTTACATATCAAAATAATTACTTACTTTCTTTTAACCGAATGCCAAAAAACAAATTTATATTACATTATTAATAGTTAATTTATTGACAACTGATTGTTTCTCTTTTATTTATTTATTTATTTATTACCTGTATGAGGGCTCTGTTCCTGATCTGTGTATACAGTGTTCTTACATGTGGAGCCAAATACATGTCTAGGAGAAGATTATCCTAAAACACAAACACCATGGTACATTAACAGTCGTGCACTGGTTCACGGTGAGGAAAAAGTTTTTCCTGGAAACATCATGACGAGGAACGCTTACCTTCATTTCGTCCAGCATTTTCAGACAGGACGCGTACTTCGACTCGTAAAACTTGAAGATAATATCACGCACTTGGGGTTCCAACTCTAAAAATAACTTAAAGGAGCTGTGAAAAGGAGTAGTAAAGTCATTAAACTGGCAGACAAAAAAAAGCTCCAAAAAGCCAGGAGGACATGATGGACGTTGTGAATAAAGCTAACATGTACCTGCTAGAGATGACGTTACGCTGCAGCTCCTGCCTATCGAATGTAGCCAAAGCGCAAAGTCCTCCATAAACTGCTACGTTACTAGGGGAAAGAAGCTGAAAGAGCAGAAATATTTTAAATGAACAACAACATCCTGGACACGGGATCATCCAGGTCACATTGACACTGTGATTAAATAGATTGGATAGAAAGAAGGTTGTTTGATGATCAAAAAAATAAAAAGTCAAACCTCTGGAAAGTCGCAGTGGTCAAAAGAAGCCTGCAGGAAGCACTTGGCAGCAGGTTTATATTTTCTCGAGGCGAGTTCTGCCAATCCTGCAGTGGAAAAACAAAGGTTTATTACAGCCCATGCACCTCGGTCCTTAGTGAAAGAAGCATGGCAAGTCCTAGAGAAGAAAGAATAGCCTCTGCATGTGTCAGTCCTAGAGATGTGGTCTTTATGCTCATCAGATGTAGCAAAACAGGGGTGGTTTTTCTCAGTACCAGTACCGGTGAGCCCTATAGAAGAGGCTCCTGTGTTCTTCAGAAAACATTGTGTTTTTGCCTGTCAGTTTTAGAGAAGGAGATGTGACTTATGTGCCAGTCACAGTGAAAGAGGCAGTAAAAGAGGCCTGTCAGTCTAGACAAAGAGTTATGCTCTCTGTGCCCATCAGTCCTAGAGAAGGAGGCATGGTCTCAGTGCCTGTCAGTCCTAGACAAAAAGGCAGGCCCCTGTGCCCATCAGTCCTAGAGAAGGAAGTGTGGTCCCTGTGGCCGTCAGTCTAGACAAAGAGGTATGGTCTCTGTGCCCATCAGTCCTAGACAAAAAAGGCAGGCCCCTGTGCCAATCAGTTCTAGAAAAGGAAGTGTGCTCCCTGTGCCTGTCAGTCCTAAAGAAAGAAGTGTGGCCTCTATGCCATCAGTCCTAAAGAATAAAAGTGTGGACTCTGTTCCCGTCAGTCCAAGACAAGGAGATGAGACCTATGTCCCCATCTGTCCTAGAGAAAGAGGCTTGATCTCTTTGCCCTTCAGTCCTAAAGAAGAAACATGGCCATTGTGCCAATTAAGCCTAGAGAAGGAATGTCTTCACTGTGCCTGCCAGCCCGAAAGAAGATGAGATCTATAAAAAAAAAAAAAAAAAGATGTGGCCCTGGTGCCAATCGGCCCTAGAGAAAAAAGTTGTGGCCCCTGTACCAATCAGTAGTAAAAGACAAAGTGTGGTCTCACTGCCTGTCAGTCATAAAGAAGGAGATGAGATCTATGTGCCCATCAGTTCTAGAAAGTAAGGTGTGGCCTCACTTCTTGTCCAACTGAAGTAGCCCTAAAATCTAAATCACATTTTATATTAAATCAGACTGAAACAGCTCTAATGAGCTGTGTCTGCTTTAAATCCTTCATTCTTTGGATCAGTGTTCACGTGTGTATCTTAGAGAGTCAGTTTTCTCAACATTATAAACATGACACGTACCTGCAGCACATTTTAGTTTGGTGAGAACAGCTTGATTTTGACTATCTCTCTCCCCTCGTTGCTGTGTAAAAAAAAAAAGAAATGGAAAGCACGTTTTATGTTATGAATTTTGAACATTATGGATTATAATATCGGAACTGACCGGCGGCTTTCACCGACCTCTGCTATCTCTGGAGTGGATTCAGCCTTGCTGACATAGCTAAGTACATGAGACCAGTTTTGGAGATAAACGCTAACCTGTAAAAAAAAAAAAAAGAGTATTGGGGTGGTGAGGGTGGGGATGAATAAGAGACAATCGCACACATTTAAAACATGATCGATTAAATTTCTAAATGTGTAGAAAACTTTAATGTCAGTAAAAAATAATCTGAACGAAATCCATGTGGAATGGACAAGAGATTTGGGAGTGGACATATAGGATAATGAATGAAAACTTGGACGCCAGGTCATGATCTCGGTACGTCCGCCAGACGGACCAATCAACTTTTTCACAATGAACTCATTTATTAATAACATTAACACAACTGAAATAAATAGGGTTAATTGGAACCCCCGAATGGCTCAATAGTATCAGCTTAGCTACGCCGGGATTCAAACTCACAACCTGCCGATCATCAGAAGACGTCCACTCCATCATCGAATGTAAAACGCTTAAGGACGTCTCACCTTGATTACATTAAGACACATGTTGATAACGTGCTTGGCGCTTGTGCAGTAGTCTCTGGCTCGAGAGTAACACTTCAGGGCGTTGCTGAGGTCACCGCAGTCCAGGTAATGATCTCCGAGATCATCGTGGCCCCTCCTGAACACACCACAGAGCTTTCTGATTAGATACGTTACACTTGTCATATGTACAGCTGTACGATGAAATGTTTAAAAGGGAGGCTACAGGCAAACTACAACAAATAACAAATAGAAAAAAAAAAAAAAAAAGACTACCTGATGCTTTCTTTGATTGAGTTTCCCTTGTAGTTCTTCAGGTCAGTGTCGAGTTTCTCCAGTTTGAGCAGGGCTTTTTTCCGGGTCGATTCGGCCCAGGCTGTGTCGAGGGGAGGCGGCTCCACTGCTCCTTCGGGAACCGCGTCTGGCACTCCTTGCATATCCCTTAGGGGGGGGAAATAAACATGTTTATATCTACAAATACAGACGTGTAGCATAAATTCCGGCTCAACATTTGATTGATACGTGCTGTCTGAACGTCATATTTCACATTTAGTTCCCATTTGCTGATGTAATAATATCCATAATAATATCTTCACAGAGCTGAGCTTTGTGTACAGGGGCATTCTAAGCATCCAGACATTTGTGTGCCTTCAACTTGAACCACATGTGGCTGAAAAAGTGAAGTGTGCCAATACTTTTGTCCATATCATAAAAAAAACAGTTTTCATGCTTGTGTTTTCCTGATAATTTTTGAGGTAATTTTAGAAGATGTACTGAAGCTGCTCTTGCCTTGTTGCTTCGGTGAGCTTGCGATGGATCTCTTCGTAAACGTCGACGTTAAATGTTCTTTGGACAAAAGACAAGGCCATCTTCAGAGCTTCCACGCGTAACTGCGGGCAGTGATCGGCGATGAACTGCAGCCGCTCGATCCTCATCAGCCCGCTGTAGCTGGACGCGTACTGCTCAAGATCCTGTAGGAGAGAGAAAAAAAACAAAAAAAACATTTCCTCTTTTTACTTTGTATTTACATTTAAAATCTGTACGAGGCAGAAAACCGTCACCTTCTTGTGTTGATTAAAGGTTTAGGAAAAGGTGTTAAGACAATGAAATTACAAAGAATGCGAGTTTGTTGAGGGCATCTACTGGATCTGCGCTGAATACGTACCAGGGTGGGATTTTCCACAACGTAATTGGTGTCGGGTGCATTCTGCTGGTCTTCCTGAGGGTCGGCATCGATCTGCATGGGCTCTACCGACCCCTGCGCGAGAAAAAAACAAAACAAACATACATTGACACTAGTTTGTAGACATTTGACTATACGATTTGTATGTACTTCCTGAATATCCCACAACTCATTTAGTCCTTATTTCTGTTATCATAACCTCTTTAGGGAAGATGTTCCACTATATTTTAAAATGTGCTTCTGAAGATCTGTGAGAGATTCATTCAGCCATAAGGGTGTTAGTAAAGTCAGATACTGATATAAGTGAGATAAGGAGGTGTGAAGTTTAGTCATCCTTCACAGTCACTCTAAAGGTTCCAGAGGTCAGAGCTCTATATCAGGCCACTCGAGATCTTCCACTTCAACAAATGCGATATTCAAAGCAAAACCCATCCTCATAATAACAGTTTAAAAAGAAGAAAAATAAACACACGGCACGTGTACAACCTCACGCCTCCTGACTAAACCAGGGGTGCTCACACTTTTTCCGTTTGCGAGCTCCTTTTAAAATGCCCAAGTCTAAATGTGATGTTGAAGTAAAGAGGTTTTTTATATATACACACACACACCAAACAAAATTGATAAGGAAGCAAGTAAACATTTGGTCCTTAAAGTTGATGTTAGAAGCAGGAAAAATGAACAAGCGTAAGGAGTTTGCCAAATCGTGATGTCTAGACGTCTGGGTCAGAGCATCTCCAAAACAGCTGCTCTTGTGAGATGTTCCCGGTCTGCAGTGGTCAGTATTTATCAAAAGTGTTCCAAGAAAGGAACAGTGGTGAACCGGCGAGGCTGGTCCGTGTGGTCGGATACAACAGATAAGCAACTGTAGCACAAATTGCTGAAGAAGTTAATGTTCGATGGGTCACGACTGTTCTGGCAGCAAAAGAGGACCAACACACTATTAAGCAGGTGGTCATAATAGTATATGTGGCGTAACCCTGCAAAGCCACACGTCCTATTCGTCAAGTTCATGTTTTTATCTGCTTGTCAGGAGCAGACACATTTGTGTATTAGAGCAGTTCAAAGTTGGTGATTTCTGTACAATTCTCTCATACTGACCACTGGATGTTCAACATGGCACCTCGCGATAAAGACTCTCTGCTAAAAACTCAAAAACAAAACCAGAAGGTCCACTCGTCAGTACTCGGAGCATGAGCATGAATTACTGGAACCATGTCCTGTGGTCTGAAGAGACTAAGATAAACTTGTTTGGCTCAGATGGTGTCCAGCATGTGTGGTGATGCCCTAATGAGGAGAACCAAGAACACTGTCTGCACACTGCCTACTTTTAAATATATCCAAGTCTCATTCTAACTAATACTAAAATGGTTGGTGAAATGTCAGGGGTGTTCTGCCTTCACATGTAAATGAACTTGAGTAACATCCGATTCTTTAATATGAAGTTGATCCACACTAAGCAGCTAGAACAGCTTCAACTCTTCTGGGAAGGCTTAGGAGAATTTTGGACATTCTTCCAAAAGCGCATGTGTGAGGTCAGACACTGATGTTGGACGAGAAGACCAGTCCCCGCTCCAATTCATCCCAAAGGTGCAGTTCAGGACTCTGTGTGGGCCAATCAAGTTCTTCCATACCAAACTCACTCATCCATGTCTTTGGGGATCTTGCTTCATGTTGGAACAAGGAACAGGACATCCCCAAACTGTTTCCACAAAGTTATGAGCATAAAACTGTTAAGAGTTCCTTTCACAGGAACTAAGGGTCCGAACCTAACTCCTGAACAACAACCCCACATCATAATCCCCTCCACTAAACTTTACACTTGGCACAGTAGTAAGAGACGAGAAACGTTCTATAGGGGACCATCAAACCCAGACTCCTCCATCTGATTTCCAGACAGCAAAATGCCATTAGTCACTCCAGAGAACACGTCTCCACTGCTCTAGAATCCAGTGATGGCCTGCTTTACACCACTGCATCCGATGCTTTGCACTTGGTGATTAAAGGCTTGGATGCAGCTGCTCGACCGTATGAAGTTTGGAGGTCTGTAGCTATTGACTCTGCAGAAAGTTGGACCCCTGTGCACTGTGTCTCAGCATCCGCTGACCCGCTGTGATTTTACATGGTCGAACACTTCGTGGCCGAGTTGCTGTCGATCAAAATCTCTTCCACTTCGTTAGAACACCACTAACAGTCGACTGTGGAATATTTATTACAGAGGAAATTTCACGACTGCACAGATGGCACTGAGAATCGTTTACTATCAAGTTGTACAGTCCTGGTCCATGACAATATCTTAGAGTCTGAAGAAAGATCACTTCTCCTGTCCTGAACCAGCTTTGAGCTAAAAATCATTTGATCTCGGTGCATTACGGCAGAAGAACAGAAACACCACAGCAGCATTATTATTAAAAATGTAGCTTAAACTCGTTCAGTCACTCAAATAAGCAGTTTATAGACAGGATTTAACAAAAGTGGGGGAAAAATGTATTCGCTCCCCAAAGAGCTCCAGATTATTGACAGAAGTTTATGGACACCTGCCCATAAATTTGGTATGTGCCTCTATTTGTACAGTCCACATTTATTCTCCATTTGCTGTAATAAGAACCTCCAACTCTTCTGGGAAGATGTTCCAGTCAATTCTGGAGGGTGCTTGTGGAAATTTCTGGAGATTCATTCAGCTACAAGGATGTTAATGAAGTACCGATCTAAGTGAGGTGAGGAGGCCTGGGGTGCGTTCACATTCATCCCCAAAGGTTTTTGATTGGCTCTATAGCGGGACATCTTTCACTCCAACACACGTCGAGCATATCTTCAAGAATACGTGCGTAATACGTATTGTCATGCTTGGATCTCGAAGTTCAAGTGAAAATTCCATTTGACTGCATCCAAAAGGTACAATTGTGTTCCTTCAATGTTCATGGAAACAGTATGAGGAAGAACCGGGTGTCCCAATACTTTTGTGAATGTCGCATAGATTATGAATTTAACAACTCATATCTTCCTTGATCAGTGAAATGAAACACCGAGCACACGCCTCGTTCTCAAGTCTTTGAGAAATCGCCGTCTGCGGCTCGAACCGCAAAAGAGGGCGGGGTTTCCGGTTAATAAGCACCTACACGACTGTCAATCATTCCAGATCCTTCATTCATGCACTTGTGTATTATGATGCTGGAGCTCCTGTCGAAAACTTTGGCAGGTCAGATGTTTAAATATTCAATTCACTCTCTAAACGTTAGGAAGGACGGCGAGGAAACCGCTGGTAATTGAACACCCAGAAAGAAAAACCCACCCAGACTGCTTCATAGGTCAAACTCTACTCATCTTCCGTTTTAATCGTGTTTCTGAACAACAAGGAAAGCAATTTTCTTCCTTCATGAAAAGAATCGATTGTCATTTTGATGCGCCGATGACAAGACATGCACATCCCGATGGCTCTCGTTCGCAGTTTTCGGATTAGACTCCGATCTCGGACCACACTTGCGAAAGCTGCTCAGGTCTGATCCAAAAAAAACAACAACATTATAATAAAAGACGTGACATAATGCACATAAAACTGTAAAAGTAAACACACACAGTGAACCATCAACTGCATGCATACAAGATATCTAGAGCAAATCATGGTCCTTTAGTAACAGGGTTTAATTAAAATTATCCTATATTTAGAAGAAGAAGAAAAATCTAGAGCAAATCATGGTCCTTTAGTAACAGGGTTTAATTAAAATTATCCTATATTTAGAAAAAAAAAAAAAAAAAAAAAAACATCACCAGCTCCAGAATTGTGCAAAAACACACACATTTTGCTGTATACACCAGTGAGAACATTTTAGAAACGTATGTATGGATTCTCTTCAGACACACATCCATGTTGTCTGAGTTACCTGACATCATAAGGAGATGATATGATTTATAATCCATCCAAGAACCCTAAAGGAACCCCAGATTAACCAGTAGTCATCAGTCAGCTAGCAAAGCGGTTAGCTAACTAGCAAAGGACTTCAATGAGCTTCAATGAGCGAACACTGCTGTTGTGAGCTTTCCAACAAGCCAGACAACATCCATAACCGCGTCATTCATATAGTGAAACCCAATATATGAATTATAGCACATTATAACGTTCGCGTGGAGACCTACAGAGCTCATGCTAGGCGCTCGCGCCGATCTGCGGCCCGCAATGACCAGGATTAGCGATTAGCATGACGACCAAAGCTAATGCTAGCAACCAAATAAAACCTCTAGAGGCGGTTACAATTATACCGTCACCCAAAAACTAATGTGTTTCCACTCCTCCGCGTTGACAAATCGGTCCTTTCTTAATACACCAAACTCCTTTAAAATGTATCATTCTTTCTTTTTTCTTTCTTTTTACCTGAAAGTTAAAGACCTGCACGGGCAGAGGCATCTCCTCCTGCTTCTCTGCTGCACAAACCAGCCGCGAGCGCACACAAACACATCCGGGCCACGAACGTGCGCGTAACCCCGTCGCCCAGCGCGATGACGTCATCAAGGCGCCGGCTATGCAAACTTCCTTCCTCCACCCCCCTCCAAAGGCGTGTGCTCGAAAAAATATTATTATTATTATTATTATTATTATTATTATTATTATTATTATTATTAATTATTATTATTATTATTACAATTTGTGCTCATGTTTTGCTTTCACGATCAAAACACATTTACTGACCAAAAAAAAGGGATGTATATTAAAAAAAAATAATTATATATATATATATATATATATAGTTATTATTCTTGTAATAAAATAATAGAATTGTAAGCAGTTTAATTAATAATGCAAAATAAATGAACGTGTCTATTAAATGAAGAAATAGAATCAATTTCGGAAATAGAAAATACTTTATAGTACATTTATTATTTCTGAAATGGATTATATCTCTTTTAAATAATTACAATAAACAGTAGTTTTATTTCTTTTTATTTTCGATTGAAACTAGCCCCTTTCATAATACACTGTATGTGCAAACAAAGACTAACTGACTGTCTCTCTGACTGACTAACTGTCTCTCTGGTCTCACTGACAGATTAACTGACTGACTGATTAACTGACTTACTGTTATATTGACTGACTGATTAACTGTCTTGCTGGTCTCACTGACTGATTAACTGACTGAATAACTGTCTCACTGACTAACTGTCTCACTGACTAAATAACTGTCTCACGGATTGATTAACTGTCTCTCTGAATAACTGGTTTACTGAATAACTGTCTCACTGACTAAATAACTGTCTCATGGATTGATGAACTGTCTGACTAATTAACTGACTAAATAACTGTCTCATTGACTGATTAACTGTCTCTCTGACTAATTAAATGACTGAATAACTGTCTCACCGAATAACTGTCTCACTGTCTGATTAACTGGCTGACTGTCTCACTGACTAATTAACTGTCTCACTAACTGACTGACTGTCTTACTGACTGACTGACTGTCTCTCTGACTAATTAACTGACTGGTTAACTGTCTCATTGACTAAATAACTGACTAACTGTCTCACTGACTGAATAACTGTCTCACTGATTGATTAACTGTTTGTCTGACTGAACAACTGTTTCACTGACTAAATGACTGTCTCTTGATGAACTCTTTCTGATTATTTAACTGTCTCTGACCAATTAACTGTCTTACGGACTGATTTACCTACTAGCTGTCTCACTAACTCTGATTGATTGACCACCTCACTGACATACTCTGACTAATTCACACTCAGTGACTGGGTAACTGTTGACTGTGTCTGCAGTTACTAGTCGGCTGACTGTTGATTGGCCAGTTAACTTATTGACTGACCAATCAAATAACTGACAGACTCCTAAATACTTTACAGCCAACATAAGTTTCAAATTTCGTACCTGTCTCCAAAATCAAACCATTAGAATTTTACTTTAAATTTACATGAATGTCTCTTAATAGCACTACAAATAGTTATTATATTAATTATTATTATTATTATTATTATTATTATTATTAGAGGACTACAGATAATTTTATTTAGAAAAAAAAACCTTTTTCTTAATTATATGGAATTAAATCTATAAAAACTTATACAATAAAAAAAGGACAAAAATATTTATTAAAACTAAATAGTTAAAGATGGAAAAAAAAAAAAACAGTGGCACACAAATACATTCAAGGACTCAATTTTATTAATGCATACATTTTAAACTCACATGATTTTAGTAACAGTTCAATAGGATTTCTGATTGTTATTGTGTCTACTGAAGCCAACTGTAAGGTTAAGGTGGATATCCACCATCAGGTCATTAACACAGAAACATACACCGTATAGTTTTTCTTTACATTTCGAACAATCTGTCTCACTCGTACAGTACATCATTCACTCGTGCGCACACAAACACACACAAATCGTACTCTCAAACTCAAAAAGGCAAAAAAGTAGAAACAAAGTTAGATACATATCTTGTCTAAAGTTGAAAATTTGGCATGCTAGCCACACAAAAAACAATCCACAATGGCACATGTCAGCTTGTGTATACTGCAAAATATGTAGCAGAAATCCAAAGGATGGAAAAACGTTCCAGTTTACAACGAAAAAAAGTGAATTAAATATGCATACAATACTGTAATGTAAAGAAATCTCTTCAAAAAACAAACAAACAAACAAAAAATTGTTTTTTTAATTCGGCAAAGAATGAAACGTACACAGTTTCTACCTCATGCCAAATCAGCCGAGATGTTTGGTCTGCCATGTGTTTTTTTTGCCTTAGCTTTGCACTGGAGCTACAATGCTAATCAAGCTAACTAGCAAATTTGTTTGGGGGAGAATTTTTTTAATGACATGCTAAAATTTATGAGGTAAAAGTTGACGTTGCTGACACGTTTTACTCATTTTCAGTTATTTGAAATTACATCTACCACATATAAGACTCATGAAACACTTTGCTAGCTAGTCAGGTATAGCATTAGCTAGCTTGTCATCAGTGTCCTTGTTTCCCTGGTGTATAGCAATGCTGTCCTCACAACTTCACTGGAGTAGACAGTGTTTTATGTGTAAACAGCAAATACAAATCAAAAGACATTTGTTTCTAAAAAAAAAAAAAAAAAAAAAAAAAAGCCATTCCTTTTTTCAAAATGGCCGACTGTTTTAGCACTGTGACTTCCTCATTAGCCAGCATGTGGTCTATACAGTTTTCACAACACTTAACTTAAATGGATTACTTGTTAGCAGATCAGCTTTCATATCTCCAGTGTGAAATAAAAGGAAAAAACACACTGCGCTTAGAGAGGGGAAAAAAAAAAAATGCTGTGTAAGTTTTATTTTTTAGCCAAAGTTTTTTGTTTTCCTGTAAATTTGATACCCGGTTGAGCTTCAGACACCAACTGATTTTAAATATACACATTTTAGTCATGATCACTCCTTTGTTTTTTCCTTGTGCTGTAAAACGCCATCACGTACAGTAGTCACACAAACACCGAAATGAAAAGAGCTGTATTCAGAAGGCGATCGTTTTTTTTATTTTTCCTACTTTTTTTTTTTCTTTACAGTCAAGAACGAGAGACGGCATCGATTCGGTCCTCAAGTTATTCACAATATCTATTTACACAAACTTCAGACACGTTCACAGATCAATAAGGAAAAAGGTGGAAGAAAAAAAAAAGAGGGGGGGGGGGAATTGATGCCCACCTTGGCCCAAAATATAAAAAATGTGTTAGCAGTAAGAAAAATCTCCACAGAGGAATTCAGAGAATGTGTATAGAGGGACATTTTTTACGTCCGCATTCCACAGGGTCACCTTGTTGACGTAGGAAGGGCTTATTTAACCAGTTGATCAAACACTTTATGAACAAACAAAAAAAAAAATCACCATTTTTTGTTTTTGAGGCTTGTTATCAGCCACGTAAAAACTGCGATTGAGCAACTTTCTCAATCCAGCTGTTACACAGCTGACCAGCTAACCAAATCATGCTTACATTAGTTATTATATTGTGTAATCATAGCCAACAGAATTCAAGAGTAAGCTAGTTTAGGTTAGGTCAACTTATATATAAGCTCCGCCCATTCATCTTAGAAACACCTGTGTGTGAGACTAAATAGCCTTTCATTACGTTTTTTTTTTTTTTTTTAATTAAAATTTTTTGACCTTTTTGTAATTATGGACACATGCGACCCTTGAAATAACCACTGTATCGAAATGATCCACAATGCACAAATTGTGTGTTAAATGATACTGAATATCACAAAACCAAATATTAGCGCATGCAAGGTGTGTATGTTTTCTCAAGGACCTTCTCATGACCACAAATTAAGCACCAATTAAGGCATTCGAGTTCAGAAATAGGGATGAGAGGGAATTTTGGCACAATCTTGTGTTTTTGTGCCTTTTGCTATAAATATTTATTCTTCCCGCAGCGCTAGGTCTAAAACTCCAGCGTGTGATGTTTCACCTGTTGGTTTATTTTTTATTTTTTAACCTCGTCTCTTTCCAAATTGGCCGGTAGGAACTCAGTGTGATGACTGTGTGTTGAAGTGAAATACTCCGCACTCTGTGTGAGTGTGTGTGTGTGTGTTATTTTTTTAAAACACTGTACATTTCTTCCCTCTCTTCTTGACGGGCGGGGGGCAGAGGACGGCGCGAATGGCCTCGTCGAACACCGTCTTCAGCCCTCTCTGTGTTAGAGCCGAGCACTCCAGGTACTTCACCGCTCCTGTAAAAAAGCGTCCACGATTACAATTTCTTTAAGCCATATACAGTTACAATTAGAATCGTGGAGAATCTATGACACAAACTGCTTTCAGTTGTCACTTACAGCATTTAGGATACTATCTTTCTAATGACACGTCAGCAAACACATTTATCCTTCCATAAATAAACATTAAATAAAGTTCTCGTTCGGAAAACCTCACTCTGTCAATGTCTATCATTGTCAAAGTCAAAGTCTCTATGAACAAGCTGTTAAATGATCACATAGTAGGAAGTGTAGAAACTGCTGTTATTAAAAATTAATCATCAACACATTCCAACCAATCAGATTGGAGAATCCAACAGCGCTATTAAACGGCGTGGGGAATGGCAAGCTATTTTGGTGATAATAATTGGCAAGTAAGTTGCGTCTTTGTTCCAATTGGATGGACTTTCTTCCTGTTTTTCTGTCAGAATATCGAAAAACTAAATATTCTGCAAACATTGCAAAAAGTGCTCAGAAATTAGGTGCAGTGAAGAGCACAAGCCATTCAGGTGACAAACTTAAGATATACGGTCTTAGAATTATTTGTCCTATCAAACAATAAACAACTTCCTTTAAGTTCCTTATCTTCCAACCAAAATCCTTTAAGAAACAAAGCTGAGGTTTCTGTCTATAATTTTATAAATAGGGGGTTGTTGGGAAATTCTGCAGAGATTCAAAAATACAGACAAAAAATACAAACACAACAGAATTTTCTTTTACCAAAACAACGAAAAATGCCGTTCTCACTTTAACCTCACTGTAACTACAGTCATCCAAGTCTTAGCTAGCATTAACTAACTGACTAGCCTAGACTGCTTGAAGGTTTAGATTTATTTAAATAAAATAAAATTAAGTCAAGTTTATTTCGATAGCACTTTTCACAACGGACATTGACATTGGCTTTACAGAATTTAGCAGCTTGACATTACCCAAATAAGGATGGGTTCCCCTTTTAAATCTGGTTCCTCTCAAGGTTTCTTCCTCATAACATCTAAGGTAGTTTTTCCTGGTCACAGTTGCCACGGCTGCTCATCAGGGATAAATACACACTGTTCACCTTCACTGTTAAATTCTGTAAAGCTGCTTTGAGACAATGTCTGTTGTGAAAAGCGCTATAGTAATAAACTTGACTTTAAGAGTGTGATTATAGTCTTTAAAACAATACAGAACACTGGAGAGTGAGAACTGACATGAGCACTGGAGTGTGAGATTATGAGTAATGTTCCTTCTACAGTTTTATACAGTCAGGTGAGATTGTGGAACCAGGAGCTACTGAGCAACTCATAAAATAGCTCAACATTTGCGATCAAACACCAGCTTCTCCATGACACTCAAAGAGGTCCAATGTCAAAACTCTACATAAAGTAGGATCCAAATGGCGCTGGTAGATGGTTTGGGATGTTTGCAGGCTGAATAAACAATGCAGACAAATTATAGTATTAAAAATAATGTGGGGAAGGTTTGTTTTTTTTGCTATCCAGGATATGAAATCTTGGGAATTTGAGCTGTGTGGGTGATAAACACACCAAAAAACAGTTCATAGACACTGCTCTGTCAGAATATCAGCAAAAAAATCTGTAAAACTCTCGCTCTCACACATTTTTTTTTAAACAAAACACTTTTTCATCAATTTTGTTTATAATTCGCTGGCTTGCGATGCCATCACTCAAAAATCAACAGTAACAACAACAACAAAAAAAGAGTTTGGCATCATTAGCAAGTTCATCAAAAAAAAGTGTTTTGCAAACGAGTCTCGTGTCGATGTTGATCATGACTTTCCTACTGAAGTACTAAAGAAATGCGGGGAACATGCAGAAACCAAGAAAGTGCTAAAAGATGTCTCCAAGAAAGTGCTCCAATGTCTGTTGTAAGATCCCAAATGGAATCTCAAACAACAGACACACGGTCTTAGAAGAAAAAAAAACATATTCAAAACATTCTCCTCACCTACATCACCTTTCCTTTTGTAACACCCATGTGGCTGATGAACACAAATATCCAGAAGCACACACCGAAATCTAGTGGAACTTCTTCCCAGAAGAGTGGAGGGAATTATAAGTGCAAAATGGGAGTGAATGTGGAATGTGGTTCGCACATGACCCTGAATTCAAACCTAACAAAATGGACTACGGATTTAAATCCTGGGTTTTAAAGGGAACAATTTTTTATTCAATTACAGAAAAATGACACTTGAAAGGCTTTGAAGAAGGATTACACCTTAAAATCTGTCAAAAAAAATCTGTTAAAAGTGTTAACCTGTCCAAAATTTAGCGGGTGGTGCACCAGCAATAACGGCCCGTGTGGAAACACAATGCTCCGTATGTAGTTAAATGGACTAATCAAAGCATCGAGGCAAATAATTAGAATCTTGCATTTTTCTCTTTGTATCACACGAGTTACTTAAGGAATCGTTTCAGCCCTACTTTACATGTCATGATTACTGGATAGAGAATGGGAGGGTTTTGTGCCCTTCCTTCTGTCACTCACTACATAATTAGCTATTTATATTGTGGACAGATTTAAGGAGCGGGAGTTACCCTCATCTTGAAGAAGGGTATTTACAAGCAACAGCGAAATACTGAGTAAAAAAAATGGTTATATGTATATTAGCTCTTACCGATCTCTCTGGCCATGGCGAGACCCTGAGGATACGTAATAGGGGACAGTTTTTTGTCTCTCAGGCGCTCGATTGTGTCCTTATCGTCCCGCAGATCCAGTTTGGTTCCCACCAGGATGATGGGTGTGTTGGGACAGTGGTGACGCACCTCAGGATACCACTGCGTTCACACACACACACACACACACACACACACACACAGTCAACACTCCTAAGTTTATAATCATGACATTTTCCACATAATCCTAAACCCAATACCTCATAATGACAATGACAGTTTTTGCCGCTATTTTATAAATAAAAAAAATTAAGAAATCATGAAATGGTGCATCCCCAATTCTCTGGAACATCTTGTTTGTGTTCAATTCATCTTAATCAGGAGGGGCATCGGGGGGCATCTTACATTGTCTGGGCATCTTCATTGAGTTTGCATTGTGCAAAGAGAAATTGTAATGCTACAGCATACAAAGACGCCCAACACTATTGTGTGCTTCTAACTTTGTGGAAACAGTTTGGGCAAGAACCAATTATGGGTGTAATGGTCGGGTGACTGGAAATATTTGACCACACAGTGTGTATATAAACACACACAATATGAATAAATAAAAAAATCAAATACTTACCTTTGCTCTGACATTTTCGAACGAAGCCGGGCTCACCAGCGAGAAGCAGATCAAAAACACATCCTTCAAAAACACAAGACAAAAAAAAAATCAATAAATTATTATATACTATAGAACCGAATGGCAAGAGGTCTGAACACACAGTCTTTTATGGTTTTCCAGACATATGTTTGCTTCTTTACCACTTCTTTACTGGACTCGTTAACAGTCCGAGATTGCGCACGTATTTCTTAAAACCCACCTCCGACACATCTTGCAAACGATTATCAGACATCGTACAGCTTACAATGATTTCTCTCAGGTCTAAAAATCCCAACAAAGGGACAACATTGGACTTTGGTTTACGAAGGTCATGAGTTCAAATCCCTTTACCCCACAAGAAGGTGCCACTCCCGGGCCCCTGAGCAAGGCCCTTAACACCATAGCTGCTCAGTTGTATGAATGAAATTACTAAGTTGTTCTGGATAAGAGCATCTGAGACCCTACGATCCTGTGAATATCGTTAGAACATGGAGGTTTAGGAATTGTAAGTAAAAAGATGGTTGAAGAGGGACGAGGCTTTACCGTCTGAGGGTAGGAGAGCGGTCGGAGACGGTCGTAGTCCTCCTGCCCCGCAGTATCCCATAATCCCAGGTTTACAGGTTTCCCATCCACCATAACATTGGCAGAGTAGTTATCAAACCTGTCAGAATGAGAGCAATGACCAGGAGGAACATATAGACAATACCACACACACACACACACACACACACACACACACACACACACACACACAGGAGAGGAATGAGGGGTATGTAAACTCACACTGTTGGGATGTATTCTCCCGGGAAAGCGTTGGTGGTGTAGCTGATGAGCAGGCATGTCTTACCCACGGCTCTGCAAACACACACACACATTTTCGAATTTTTCTTCCGAACAAACACAACAACGTATAAACCACAAGCCAAATTATTCTACAGTAGGGATAATAATATTCACACATTCGCATCAGTGCATTGGATACAAATTTGTGAACATAATTGCGTCGCTAAAACGCTAAATATTTCGATCTAATTATTAGCGTTAGCGCTATACTTTTATTAATTCGAACGTGACCAATAATCTGTGATATGCAGATCGTTTTTTTCTCGCTGAGCCGTTTCTCGAGCGCGTTCTCTCAGCACCGCTGCTGCTACGTGAATACGGCGTATCAACACTACGGAGGCCGAGACGTGTCCTGAGAGTCACATAGAATACAGATTAACATGGCAGAGGTAGAGCTGTAACTTCCTGCAGACACATTGTGTTAGAAGTAAATTGTTGTTAAGTAAATTGTAAATTGTTGTTAAGTAGATTGGTCTTTATTTTATTTTATTTATGAAACGTATCGTTTGCTTTTGCGTCGGGATGAGAATCGCATCTGCATCAGTTATAGAGATAAATATCGCTAATATATAGCATTATTTACAGGCAGCATTGGTAAAATGATCATTCTGCGATGCTTTTTAAGGAAGGAGTCTCCAAGGAAAATGATGAACGAACAGCAGTAGTGACTGTGCTTCAGCATCATCAGGCCGTCGCTGATTCATTTTACGTAACAGCATGCCGTGACGTGCTTTCGTTCCTTAGGTATCAGGCACAAAGAGCCAAAGACGTCTATTGCGCTGGCAGCTCGACACCAGAGAAACCATGGCAACCGGCAGGAAAGCCTGAGAGGAGGGAGAGCATTTCGTAGCGATGAATGACTTGGATACGGCGCTGATGCGAGGTGAAAATAACGATACTCTCGGGGCAGAGTTTTGCTTCCTGACGATTTCTTTTGTAATCCGTACTGAAAAGAATCCTCTGAACATTACGACGTTTTATGAAGGAAGATTTTTTTCTAAATGACAGTGTTCAGTCTCAGAGAGGATAATTATCCCTTATTAACTCTGTCTTTCTTTCTGCTCGGGTTTTACACACACACACACACACACACACACACACACACACGTTTCCATTCAGTCCTTTTGCTTCAATCCTGAATGGAAAATCCAGACAGTGGGTTCTGTGTGTGTGAAGAAAATAACTCTCTCTCTTCTTCTCTCTTTCCTTCTCTCCCTCTCTCTTACACACACACACACACACACACACACACACACACAGTTTAACACTCTCGATCCGTGTGAAAGAAAGCCGTTTTCTCGACAATGCGACGTCATCACACTCTCAGTTCATCGGGATCTGCCTCTATTAACGGAAAAAAAAAGACGAATGCTGGACTACAGCTGAATCTTTCTCTCCAACACTCCTGATACTGCAATCATTGTTTCTCCAAATTAACTACCTTATTAGCTACAGCATTCTTTACCTTATCACGTGACGGATCCCAGTACAGATACAAGTCTGGAAGGCTGAGCAGTGTTGCGTTATAATTTTTATCTTTATTTTTCTAGATAAATCGTAATCACGTCAATTCTATTTTAAGAACTGAAGGATAAAAACGATAAAAGAATATACAAGGAACTATAAACTGATAATTGCATAAAGACGATGGGAAGTGGGAGCTCTGTGGTTATAGCTCTGGGTTGCTGATGGGAAGGTCAGGAGTTTAAACCCTGGTTTCGCCAAGCTGCCACTCTTGGGTCCTTGAGCAAGGCCCTCAACACCCGTATCACGGCCGACCCTGAGCTCGGACCTCAGCTTCTAAACACAAGCTGGGATAGGCGAAGAATGAATTTCTCTGTGCTATAATGTATATGTGACAAATATAGAATTGAAGAAGAGCCTTTAAGTTAAACGAATAAGATTTAGCGACTTGGCAACGATGAACGTGTCTGGCGAGGGTCAGTTTTCTCTTTTACTTTGATTTAAATGCAAATTTAATCGTAGTCAAAATATATAGACTCCTGAGAAAAATAGTATGCGAGTATAATATGACAAAGAGGTTGCTATCGACTTTTCGGCTGATCAAACCGACTGGTTCTCCACACCCCCTACTACATTTTTACAATTTTAAAACGGCTTTCTGCTCGGTTGTGTGAAAATCGTTACAGTAATTACTGTAAAAGTGAAAAGAAAATAGGGAAAAAGCCGACGTAGAGGCAAAACAAGGCAAAAAAACACAGAAGAAATGTGACGTTTTATGTGCATTCTTTCATCTCCATGAAGCTTCGGTTTTACACGCTGCTTTATCGCCATATACTTCTCAATAGACCAACTTTTTACCTCAGGCAAAACCCCAAAATGTTATCGATTCCACATTTCATTCAGTTTCCTAAAATCTCACAATAAAAAAAAAAAAAAAAGAGAACTGGCTCGTAACATATTTATGCGCCATTTAAAAAAAAAAATGACATACAAGAAGTACAGCGTTTTTCTTCTTGAGTAAAGTATTTATCCATTGTGTAAATATATTAATATTATATATGTACACACATACATATATAAAAACATACACATATATAAAAAGTGTCGATCGGATACAAGTTGACGTCGCTGCATCCTTATATTTATTTCTTTATAATTATTAGCATTAGCGCTATACTTTGATTACTTAAAAAGTGCCTAGTAATTTGTGACCAATATTTGATATATAAATCATTTTCTCCTCTCTAAACCGTTTCTCGAGCGCACCGTGGATATAACGTATCGCAACACTACGGAGACCGAGGCATATCCCGAGAGTCACATAGAATACAGATTAACATGGCAGAGGTAGAGCTGTAACTTCCTGCAGACACAACAGAAAATCATTTGTCTGGGGCTTTTATACAAACAACCTTACAAATTAGTCAAAGTTATTAGAAAGTTTGTTTTTTTAAGCAGCTAGTCAATTCATCTTGACATTCTTGTGAGGAATAAACAGTCGAATCTGTGTGAACATCCTGTTTCTGTGAGAGGAAGTGATCTAGAATACGACTGTTGACTCTCTAGAGCAGGGGGTCTCCAACCTTTTTTGTACACATATATACTGTGTAAAAGGTTTTGGATCACCATTAGATTTGTTGGTTCAGCAATGGTTTAATGACCAGACAATTATTTCTCAGTATCTTTGGTAAAACACAAACTGATAAAAAAAAACAGGATGTTTCTATTCAGTATTAAAAATAGCTTCTATAAGCTAAAGTGACAAGTATTTTAGTGGTGGCCTCTCTTTATACTTGAGGAATAGCAGGAACCTGGCTCTGGTAAACCTAAATAAAATGGAACCCCAGTTAATGTCATGGCTAACATTTGAATGTGAGGGGAGGTGGTAGCTCAGTGTTTAAGACATTGAACAATGATCCAGAAGGTCACAAATTCAAATCCCACTACTTCCAAGCGGTCACTGCTGTGCCCTTAAACCCAAACTGCTCAGTTGTAGGTCGCTCTGGATAAGGGCGTCTACCAAATGCCATAAAAGTAAACGTCTGAAAAATGCCATAAATGAATGATAGCAGTGAGAGGTCTATTACACCAAGTTTGGCAACTTCACTCTCACAAGGCAACTTCACTCTCAAAGGAAAATCAGCAAACCAACTGAAGAATCAAGATATGGTAGATCCTTTATTGATGCAAAATGATCGCTGCTTTAAGTCTTTCTCAGCACATACGGAAGATTCTTAATAGTTAAGGTCTGAACTCTGTGGTGCCTGACAAACCTGGTCATTCAGTATAGTTTCAAGTAGTCAGTCAGCTGACCTCATTTTTTTGGCCACATAACATTGCAGAACCTAGACCTGAACAACTGAAGCAGCCCCAGATCATAACCCTGCTCCTAAAGGCTTGAACTGTAGGCACAAGGCATGATTACTTCATTCATCTCTCTTCTTACCCTGATGCGCCAATCGCGTTGGAACATGGTAAATCTGGACTCAACAGACCATATGACCTCTTTTTTTTTTTGACTCTTGTTCCAGAGTCTAATTTGTATTCTCCTTAATCAAATTAAAGCCTGATTTTTCTCAAATGGGGCTCATTGATAAATGGTTTTCTTGAGGCTACACATAGCTTTTTAGTTCAAATCTCTTAAAATGAAAAGGTTTATATGTTTAAGTATCAGAATTGTTTTGCTGTTGAAGTCCACCGTTATTGTTGCCGAAGCAATTTTAAAAGGATTTTCCCCAGAATGTTCTTGAAGCCCATTAATAACTCTTCCCCAGCATGATACTGTGGTTGGGGACCTCTTATCTTAGGGAACGCTACGTGTCTGGAGTGTGAGATTATGTACATTGACTATATTCATTAAAAATAATCTAATGCAACATTGTAGCGCTAATGAAGGAGACAAGAAGCGCAAATGTGTTTGTTTTTTCCGCTAAGATAAAGAAGGACGAAGGACAGGGACACAGTCGGTAGAGCCAAGGAGGAAGAGTGAGGACGAGTGATACGAGACAGAACGAGTGGAATGCTACAGTGGAAACAATATGAAGCGACGTGGCTCATGCGGGTTGCCAGAACTTCTCAGACGATCTCCTGCACTCGAACTGAGGGAACTGTTTATTCCTCGGGTACCCAAGCCATGGTTTTCCAAAATCAATCTCAAAACAGACAAAAAAACAATCTGAGGACCCCGAAATGATCTGTTTCACCTTTTCTACCATGTTAGCAACAAAATCTACAGAATATAGAATAAATATAGAATACATTTCCATAGTTTGTGAGACCAATCATTGTTGTACCTCTAAATAACTGTGTGTAAGCTGACATAATAAATTAACCGTACATAACTTTTTTTCTTTACTTATTTTATGCATTTGAGTTGTGACATAAAATAATTAAAATATTACGAAACAACTTAAATACTAAGTCATAAATGTAAGTGAGCTCCAATAACTGCCATAAAATAAATTATTCTTATTTTCTTTTTTAAACCTGGTCATTCAGTATATTCAGGTTGTCAGCTGACCTCATTTTTTGGCCACATAACGTTAGTGAACCAAAACCTGACCAACTTAAGCGGCCCCAGATCATAACCTTGCACCCACACAACATTAAATTGAACTACTGAGTAAGTGAGATTATATATTTAAAGAATTTTAATTATTACTGACAGAATTACTGACTAAATATTGTTTTCTTATTGTGTTGGTTAGGGGGAGGGGTAAAGGATTTTGTTATATTTAAATATATACTGTTAATAATAATATAAATAAAAGTAAAGATACACAATGTTGAAGATAAATATTGTATTCATTTATGATAAATATTATTATTTTTTATTCATTACTACTACTTACGCTGCTACACTACTATCTATCTATATTTACCACTTTCATATAAAACATAAATTTATATATTATATTTATACATTTATCTGCACACCGCTGCTAATAAAGGCGAAAACACATTTTGTTGCTGAATACGTGCACTATGCAATTACAATATAGATCTATCTATCTATCTATCTATCTATCTATCTATCTATCATACAATGAATTCATGAATCGGTTTAAAAATTACTATTTCTACAGATAAATTCCTCAGTGTTTACACGTTTCAATACTAATAATGATGACGTAATGTTTATTTGTTTATTTTTAATCGATAAAGCAGGATAAACCGCTGTATAAAAAAAAAGGAGTAAGGTGTGTAAAAGCATGACATCATTGACTAAGAGGGGCTTCAAACCCCACCGCCACATTGCGCGTGCGCAAAAGCAGTCGCGCACGCGCGGTGATGACTAGGTAGGGGAGGGGTGTGGGGGGGGCGCAGAACCGCTAGCGTCAGGATTCCATCTGAATACAAACAGAATTTATTTATTTATTTTTTTTAATAAATACTACAAAAAAAAAAGGTAAGGAAAAATACCCACGCAAGATTTGAATCTTCATTAATAAAATAATTAATGATGAAAAACGGATATAATAAAAAGGACATAATAAGCGCCCTCTCTAGACCGCCCACTCCCCCCCCCCCCCCCGAGCATGGACATTATTATAATAAGAATAAAATGATAATAATATAATGATGATGATGCGCGCGAGATGTTTCATGTCTAAACCAAAAGAAAACAATTCGTTTTTTTCCTTGCACAAGCACGAGGACAGGAATGAGTCCCATCTCCATGCACCCCGAATGGTTTCTCCAAGCCCCAGCCCATCTCCTGCAACAGCTGCATCCCTGAACACTGCAACATGAACCACAATGAAAGCTCTGAGATTTCTCACCCATCGCCCACCACGACGCATTTGATGGCTTGCATCTGGAAAAAAGAGAAGACGTCTGAAATGCACACGGGTGCTGGAGCTCAGCAGAGGTTCTGAGATGGTGGAGAGATGTCGAGAAGAAGCCTGTGTAGTGCAGCATGAAGGCCGGTTGCCAGATTTGCACCGAAACCCTCTTGCTGTAGCTGATTGGGGTTTTTTTTCAGAGCTCTCACACATCTGACGTTTCCAGCCTCATGTTCTTCATCACACAAGTGTCACCACGAACATTTAGGCACACAACCCTACATGACCCAAAGTTGCAGTGGATCTCCTGCTCCAGAGCTCTGACCCTCAACCCTTTTGAAGGAACCATCATCCCATTCCACATTGAGTCTACGTTTGTGGAGATTTGTGGAGAATCATTCAACCACAAGGGTGTTAGTAAAGCAGGTTCTGATGTAGGTGAGATAAGGAGGCCTGTGTGCAGGAGATATTCCACTCCAATGCATGTAAAGCATACAGTAGCTCACAAAATTAAGTGCACCCCTCACATTTCAGCAACCATTTCAGAATCTTCTCAAGGAACGATACTGTAGGAATGAAACTTGGATATATTTAGGAGTATTCAATCTAAAGCCACTTGTCCTTTTCATCATGTTCATGTTTTTGTCTGCTGGAGGGAACCATAGAAATTTGTGTATCTTGTATTAGAGCAGTTAAAAGTTGGTGCTTTAAGTCCAATTCTCTCATACTGACCACTGGATGTTCAACGTGGACCTCATGCTAAAGAGTCTGCTGAAGAAAATGTGTCCAAGAGCATGAATTACTGGAACCATGTCCTTTGGTCTGATGAGAATAAGATAAACTTGTTTGGCTCAGATGATGTGTGTGGTGACACCCTGGTAAAGAAAACCAGGAAAATTGTGTCTTGCCTACAGTGAAGCATGGTGGTGGCAGTATCATGGTCTGGGGCTCCATGAGTTCTGCTGGAACTGGGGAGCTGCAGTTGACTGAGGGGAAACATGGATTTCCACATGTACTGTAACATTCTGAAGCAGAACATGATGCTTTTCCTTCAGAAACTGGGCTAAATGGCAGTTTTCCAACCTAATAAAGACCCCAAACACACCACCAGGATGACCACTGTTTGCTGAGGAAGCTGAAGGTGAAGGTGATGGAGTGAAGTATGTCTCCAGACCTGAACCCTGTTGAGCACCTGTGGGCCTCAAGCTTAAGGTGGAGAAGCTTCATGTGTCTAACATCTAACAGCTGGTTATAATGGTTATAATGGTTTTAATGGGGATGGTGTTGGTGCTAGTGGAAACTGGAATGGTGTATCCATGTATGTGGGGCAGATTCCACCTTCTATAAAGGAAAATTGAGTCTATAAATACATTTGAGTTTATAAAGTGTCATGTTTTATTTTGCATTCCTGATTGTAAAAGTTCCAGAGGAGACTTCTTCTCAACTGTGGTCTACTCTCGTTATTGTCTTTGATTTTTTTTTTTTATTTCAAGCTTGCAGGAATTAAGCTTAAATAAAGATTGTTAGTATGTTCCAAAAAAAACAATTCCTCATGTGGCGTTTTTCGTTCATCTGGAGGTGGAACGTGCAATCTGGCAACCCAAAGTGTGGGTTGAACTGCAGTCCAGGGCAGTTTTTAAAGCGCCCACCATCTCATCCCAAACCCATAACCACCACACAAGGGACAGAAGTTCCTCTTAATAAGGCAGTTCTTCTCAGTCCTTTGCCAACAATCCACACAGAAGACTAGATTAGGATCCCTGTGGCACATTATGACGTCACAACTCTTTAGTTAATGAGAGATAAATTACTTGTTTTGGTGAGGAAAGTGTGTTAATCCTTATTCGAGATGTTTCATTTTAAAAAACAAACACTAAGGATATGTGATACCACTTATTTTCTTTCAGGGACCTTCAAGACGTTCTACAGATAATGATAGAGATTCATATGTGACATTTTATATTTAAATTCCTCATTATTATTCATGTCATATAATATGCAATGGGCTAATTATGAATATTAATCATACATATATTTATCATTTATGGTATTTGGCAGACAAACTTATCCAAAGCAACTTAATCAGTTGATGTGGAAAGACTCGAATGTTACTCAACACACTGATCTATTAATTGAAACGATAATGACTCAAACACTGATTGATTTCTATTACAATAAGACCACGAGACCAAAACCTTCTTTTCAACTATTTCAAAAAATTAATAAATCACGTGGCGATTTTGAGTCTGGTGTTTCTTCATTTGTTCCTCTCTAAATGTTCTGCTTGATGTTAAACGGAATGTTGGTGATCAGTAGATGCACCAAGCGCCAATCAGAACGAGTTCAAAACAAAGCAAACGCTCGATCCTGATTGGTGGATCGGACAGATTCCACTCAAATGTAGTTGAGTAAAAAGATATTTGACTTTGAAATGTATTCAAGTTAAAGTCTCCCCTGATGGAAATACTTCAGTAAAATACAGACACACGCAAAAACGACAAACACAGTAAATAATGACATTTACTTCCTTCCTGTCCATTATTGTGGAAATCTACAGAAGACGTGTTTGACGATCCCTTGGTGGTCCTGGTGGTTCCCTGATGAAGAACTGATGTCATGTTATGGTTCAGGCGCACAGACGAATCTTTCCATGGAAATACGTGTGCACGTGTAACAGGACATTTTGTTGAAAAATACGTAGTTTCCACAAATTCCTCACCTACGACTGTCAGAGTTATAAAAAAGAAAAAGAGGTGTGGCTTTTGTTAATCAGGCCTAGTAAAGAGGGCGTGGCCTCCACCTCTCCTTAATAGATTTAATCAAATTGCATTACAATCGCAGGAAACACACTCAAAGTTATGAATAACGAAAACAGAGACATATTTAAGAATTTTTTTTATTGCTTGGCCTGCCATTGGGATGATCGACACCATAAAGGATTACGAACGACATCAGCAAAAAAAAAAAAAAAAAAAAAAATTCTGTATACATCACAAAAACTGAGAAAAATAAATGGTCCTCGGCAAAGCGAAAGAGAAGCAGATGGACACGATCACATCACATCTGCGTTTATCAATAATATAACTCTGAAGAGGAGGGGGGGGCGGGGGTAGGAGGAGATGGTGAACACGCACGAGGGGAGACGAGGGACGTTGTGGCGCGACGTGAAGTTTCATCATCGTCCTGCTGGAAAAGCCATCACAGGAATTTGAATGGGTTCCATTAGAAATTTGAAATACACAGTGATTCCGGATGCATGTTTCAATCCTCATCATCAAACCAAAGAATCCATTACAGAAACTTGATGATTCATGGCATCCTAATGGCCCCCAGTAGAGACCATCATGTGATCTACAGTTTGCCCCAGATGAGTTCTATTGGTTCTTAATGGTATCAGACCAACACCACTAATAGCAGGTATTAAATTACATTTCATACCATTATAACCAAAAATCTATGAAGGTTTCTGATGTTTATTTTATCCCCAGCAGGATGAACAGGACCAGGATGAACATTTCCACATCACGAGAGTTCAGCACAGTTTACGAGATCTTTATGCATCGTTACCATTCGAAACTCGTGTCACCAAAAGTGTTTGGACACCTGAGTTTCCCAGCCACATGTGGCTCTTCCTTCACTTAAAGTACGAGACCCAAAATTTCCCCTGTGCACAAAGCCAGCTCCATGAAGATACATGGGTTGGAGAAGAAGATCTCCTGGGAACACCTTTGGGATAATTTTTTTTGCTGACTCCTCACTTCCTCACCTATATCACTACAGGGGGATTCAAACATTCCAGATTAAAGCTGTAACTCTCAGAAGAACTGAGAGGTAAAAAAAAAAACCCAGGGAAGATATATTCCTACACAAAAAGCTACACGTCCATCAGTCCTCTGTGGTGTCCTGAACCACATCCTAGTTACTAATAAGGCCTTATAACCACCATCTACATTTCCCATCCTTCATCATTCTGCTATGGATGTGTCCCAAACCACACCCTGATCAATAATGAAGCTTCATAACCACCATCTTAAATGTCTTTCCTTCATCAATCTGCTGTGGGTGTTTCCTAAACCACACCCTGATCACTAACGAGGCTTCCTAACCACCTAAAATCCCCATCCTTCATTAGGTTGTTGTGGACATGTCCCAAACCACACCCTAGTCACTAATAAGGCTTTATAACCACCATCTTAAATGTCAGTCCCTCATCAATCTGCTGTGGAAGTGTCCCAAACCACACCCTAGTCGCTAAGAAGACATCTCAGAAGCCTCAAAAATCACACACACACCATAGAAACAACGCCCCCTCCCCCCCACACTAACTAACGCCTCATCACTAGTCTGCTGTGGACGTATCCCAATCCACACCCTATTCACAAACGAGGTCTCTCGCTGGATGTGTCCCAATCCAAAAATCCTATTTACTGCAAAAGCTTCTTATTCACCACAAAGAAAAAACCACCCCCCCCCCCCCCCCACACTAACTAACGCCTCATCACTAGTCTGCTGTGGACGTATCCCAATCCACACCCTATTCACAAACAAGGTCTCTCGCTGGATGTGTCCCAATCCAAAAATCCTATTTACTGCAAAAGCTTCTTATTCACCACAAAGCCCCTTTTCCTGAGCAATGGATGGGTCTCAATCCACACCCCCCCACTAACAATTGGTCCCAAACCGCGCTTTAATCCGTCAATATGCCACGTAACCGCCTTGAAAAACGGCAAGGCGCCGGCGATCACTCACGATATGCAGGTTCTTTACTACACTGGTGACATGAACACCTTTACCGGTGAATACGGATGTTTGTGTGGATCGAGTGAACACTGGAGTGAGCACTGGAGCGAACACTGGAGTGAGCACTGGAGCGAACACTGGAGTGAGCACTGGAGCGAACACTGGGGTGTACACTGGAGCGAACACTGGGGTGTACACTGGAGCGAACACTGGAGTGTACACTGGAGCGAGCACTGGGGTGTACACTGGAGCGAGCACTGGAGTGTACACTGGAGCGAGCACTGGAGTGTACACTGGAGCGAACACTGGAGCGAACACTGGAGCGAACACTGGAGTGTACACTGGAGCGAACACTGAAGTGTACACTGGAGTGAACACTGGAGCGAACACTGGAGCGAACACTGGAGCGAACACTAGAGTGAACACTGGAGCGAACACTAGAGTGAACACTGGAGCGAACACTGGAGTGTACATTAAAGTGAACACTAGAGTGAACACTGGAGTGACCACTAGAGTGAACACTGGAGTGTACATTAAAGTGAACACTAGAGTGAACACTAGAGTGAACACAGTACTGATTTTAGGTGTGTCACAGATATATTTATATATATATATATATATTTCTATATTTCTATAGAGAGACAATCTTCATATTTTTCCATTTTTAATATATACCAAAGTGTGCAAAAAATACAGTTATGGTGATTTACTATTGTTTACTTCTGCTATATGTGCAATAAAGAACGATAAGGAGCAAAGCCGATCGCTACAGTACATAACACACACACACACACACACACACACACACACACACACGTGCCTTTGGCGTCTCTACAGTCCAAAAACTAATTGTAAACACTGTTAAAGGGCGCAAACGTGAGAACGTACAGTTGACAGCCTCGTCTCGGGAATTCGCCGCCCTCGATTTATTATTATTTATTTTTTTTTTAAAAGAGAGAGAGAGAGAGAGAGATCTGCGATTCCTCTGTGATCTTTAACAAAAGGAGAAACTCAAGAGAAAAAAAATTATAAAAAATGAAGACCCCACCCCCCACAATTGAATTTTTTAGCACCCAGGATTCAGTTTTTTTCAGGATTACAGATTTTTCTTTTTCTGGATGGAAAACTATAAAATTTGAATCGAATGATTTAAGCTTCGGTTCTTCTATTGTTTCTTCCGACATCCCCGAAGAGTCGGATTTGTTCTGTAATCTGTTAATAATCTAAAAATCTGTTGTTGTTTTTTTTATATTCGTTTTCGTAGATTAGTTTAAATTCTTTTGTTAGAGAAAGCAGGCTGGAAATAAAAGAAAAAAAAAAATCCTGTTCAGGATTATAGTCGTTTCGCAGAAGATCCTGGACTCACCGGGTTTGAGGCAGAGACACGCCCCCGGATGTTGACCCCAGGGGTTGAGTGACGGTAAATTAAATATAATAAATCTAATGTACCTATAAACCAGTTAACAGATTCATCTCTATGGAAGAGACTTCTTATTTTATTGGACTTCCTGTTCCACTTTCTCTCACACACACACACACACACACACACACACACACACACACAGAAAAGAAGAAATCAAGATAAACGACTGGATGAACTTTGAGACTCGTCACGTCCTGAAAAAATACAATAAATTAAAGAAATCGCGAATAGAATATCTGGTTTAAAAAAAAAAAAAAAAAAAAAAAAAAAAAAAAAAGACGTGTCTCTGGTTTTGTATCGGTGGATCAGTTCAAGAATGTGAGGTTAAACCTACAACACACACACACACACACACACACACACACACACACGCACGGCGAGCATTAACGTACACAGGAGAGGTAAGAAAATAAAGCGTAGCTGGACCCTGCGATAAACAGGAGATAGAAGAGAGAAGGAAAGAAAGAAAGAAAGAAAAGGGAAGAGAGGGATTCAAACGGAGAGAGAGACGAAGCTGTTGTACTGCTGGATGTTCCTCTTGAGGATGTCGGAGCAGGGCCCGAGCACGCGCTCGAACCGAGGACGATCGAGTTTCACACACTTCAGGGGGCTGCGTGCGACCACGGTGGCTGCGCGAGGACGATTCATCAGCAGCGCGATCTCGCCTGAAAATCACACACACACACACACACACACACACACACACACACACGTTCATTTCACAGCGAAACGCATCGAATACGTAACGATAAAGGAATAAAAACAAACCGTTAACACGTTTAATAAATATAAATAACGCTCACCGAAATAATCGGAGGATCCGAGACGGCCGACTTCCACAAACTCTTCGTTCTCGGAGCGTCTCTGAAGCACCGCTGCTGTTCCCTGTAAACACCAGAGCAGCTAAGTGTGAGTGTGTGTGTGTGTGTGTGTGTGTGTGTATCACGATATCTGCTCATTTCTAATATTGTTGCGGTTCATTCAGTCTTCATTTGCTGTTCTAAAAACCTCCACTCTTCTGGAAAGAGATTTCATCATGTCTACCTCGAGGATGATGAAGAACTCGTCTCCAGGTTGACCCTGGACGACGATCTTCTGCCCGTCCTCGAACTGCACCGTCTCCAGGGCGTCGGCCACCGTTAGCCTCTCCCATTTATCCAGGGATTCTAAAAACGGGGGACAAAAAAAGCTTTATTGGCGGATGTACGGATAAAAACTTCAATGAACTAATTCAAATAAATAAATAAATAAAACGAAATGAGCGAAAACTCCCAACTTACCCAAAATGGACACCTTGCTCAGGAACTCCTCGTACATCTTCCTCTTCCTTAGCGTGCTCCCCTGCCGAACATGTACAACTTTCACGCTCGAGCTACAGGACTCATCATTCTTAATAACTGGAATTTTTTGGCCTGGACAATGTTGTTATTGGAATGGGAAATCGATTACATCATCCTTAAAGGTTGTGTGTGTGTGTGTGTGTGTGTGTGTGTGTGTGTATCTTAGGGTTGCAATAAAATTCCAAGGATTTTCAAGAAATGATGGGAACTTGGAATTGCATTTCCTCCAAAACATAACCCACAAAATTTTGGAGATGATTCACGTGAATATTAGGTTTAAAACTTCCTCGTGATGTGTGTAAGATACTGTGCCACAACATGACACTAACAATTAAATCAAAAATGTTTATTTTTAGATTTGTATATGATGTATATAAATTTCCTAAATTTCTTATTAATTCCTGGTAAGTTTCCAACTTGGAATATTTCCAAAATTCCCCAGATTAAGTTCCAGTGGAAAGGAAGTTTTTCCACCCCTTTGCAACCCTAGTGTATCTTAATATATGTATGTGTATGTATGTGTGTGTTTGTGTGTGTGTGTGTGTGTGTGTGTATACCATCAGTATTCTCCTGTAGCTGTCTCTGTCGATGCCCCACAGTTTGACGTTGGTTTTGGCTCGCACGGTCGCGGCTCTCGGAGTGCCGTAAATCAGAGCCAACTCGCCGAAACTGCCGCCTTCTCCGATGCTCGTCACCCAGGCGTTGTTCACGTACACCTGCGCGACAACAATCTCGTTACGTCCAAAACTTCCTTTCTAGATATGACAACGATGTCATGTGACAGGAGGAAAAAGAAAAGTGTGCGCGCACGATTTACTTACATCCATTTCACCCTGATCAATAACGTAGAAGTTATCGCCCTCGTCACCTGGGGGGGAAACGGTAACGTGCCGTATTTTTACAGTTCTTTCTCGTTTCAGTTTATTCGTACTCTTTTCTCACTCTCACTCTCACACACACACACACACACACACACACACACACACACACACACACACACACACAGTGTACCTTGCTGAATGACAGTCTCTCCGGCGATATAATTCACAGGAAACATGGCATCAAATATATCACTGTAAAAAAAAATATATATATATATATATATATATATAGGGCACAGTACAATCATTAAAGACAAAAAATTATCCCAAACTTTGTAAACTTTCTATCGCTTCTCCTCGCCCCGTGCCGTTTTCTTTCCGTGCCTCGATTTTTCAGCGTCTTGGTGGTGCGTCGGTAATAATGGTCCGTGGAGAAACACGGTGCTTCGTGTGTGTAGTTAAAAGGAAGAAAAGAATTTGCCTTGATGTGTTTTCTGTATTCGAATTATGTGAGGTATCGTTTCAGCCCAACTCATGTGTGTTTAGCTTTAATGATGTTTGGGATTCAGTTTGACGACATATCTGTGAGCACAAGAGGGCGCTGTTCACTTCCAAAACTTACAGAAATTCCAGAACATTTAGATTTAAGGGCCCCTGCAGCCACTAAGACCTGATTCAACCCATCAAAACACACACACACAAACACAAACACAAACACACACACACACACACACTCTTCACCTTCTCTCATTGTCATCGAGGTGGGAGAACAGCACGTTCTTCTCGATGGCTTTGGCGAGAGCAGCCATTGTCTTGTAGTCTTTCGGAATAACCTGCGAACGTACGAGAACACGTTTTTACTGCATCGTTGACGCTCACACGCTAAGAGGTTGCCAAAAGTATTGGGACGCCTGACTTTTCCAGCCATGGAAGCAGTTCCAGCATGGCTCCATAAAGATCTTCTACAGAGCTCTGACCTCAACCCTATTAAACACCATTGGAATGGATGTGAACTCTGACTGCACCACAGGCCTCCACACCTCACCTACATCAGGACCTGACTTTACTAACACCACTCTGGCTGAATGGATCTCACAAATCTCCACGAAATCCTGTGGATCTTCCCAGAAGAGTGGATTTTAGCAGATAAGGTACAAATGTGGAATTCAAAAAGAAGCACATAGCAAGTTCACGGTCAGGTGTCCACAAACTTTTGGCAAATTGTGTCCTATACAAAAAAACTTATCGGTTCTTGTATGTAGAGAAGTTTGAGTACTTTTCTGACGTAGGATGCGGCGTCTTCCTCTGTGTAAACCTCTGCACTGATGGCGCCACGGCGACGGCGGCCTTTAACCACCGGGTTCATGGGAGGAGAAATCTCATCCTCTCTGGAATCTGAGCGAGAACCAGACTTCTGCTGACTGAGCATCTGTTTGGCCTCCTCCTGACGGGTGAACACGAGGAATCAGACTCAAGATCAGTCAACAAGCTGATTTATCATGTACATCAATCAGATAGAGAGAAAGAGAGAGAGAGAGAGAGAGAGAGAGGAAGAGAGAGAGAGAGAGGGAGAGAGAGAAAGAGAGATAGAGAGAGAGAGAGAGGAGGTAAAGAAAGAGGAAGAGAGAGAGAGAGAGATAGATAGAGAGAGAGAGATAGAGAGAGAGAGGGAGAGAGAGAGGGAGAGATAGGAGGGAGATAGAGAGAGAGAGAGAGAGAGAGAGAGAGAGAGAGATTAGATAAAAATCCAGATGAACATTGACATATCTATATTTATCTATAGACAAACAGATGAATAAAGAAAGAAAGACAGACAGGAAATTGACAGACTGAGATAGATACAGATAAATAGAGAGACAGATAAACTGATATACAGACAGACAGACAGACAGACAGAGAGATAAATATATAGACTGACAGAGAGATAGTCTGAAAGATGGACAGACAGACACAGACAGACGGATAAACAGATAAATAGATATACAGACAGAAAGATAAATATATAGACTAACAGATAGATAGACAAATAAACAGATAGATAGAAAGACAGACAGACAGACATATAGACTGACCAATAGATAGACAGAAAGAGGGATAAACAGATAGATAGATAGATAGATAGATAGATAGATAGATGGATAGATAGATAGACAGATAGACAGGCAGACAGAAAGATATATAGACTGACAGATAGATAGACAGAAAGACGGATGAACAGATAGATAGATAGATAGATAGATAGATAGATAGATAGATAGATAGATAGACGGATAAACAGATAGACAGACAGACAGAAAGATATATAGACTGACAGATAAACAGATAGACAGAAAGACGGATAAACAGATAGATAGATAGATAGATAGATAGATAGATAGATAGATAGATAGATAGATAGATAAACAGATAGACAGGCAGACAGAAAGATATATAGACTGACAGATAAACAGATAGATAGACAGACGGATAAACAGATAGAGACAGACAGACATATAGACTGACCAATAGATAGACAGAAAGATGGATAAACAGATAGATAGATAGATAGATAGATAGATATATGGATAGACAGATAAACAGATAGACAGGCAGACAGAAAGATATATAGACTGACAGATAAACAGATAGATAGACAGACAGACATATAGACTGACCAATAGATAGACAGAAAGACGGATGAACAGATAGATAGATAGATAGATAGATAGATAGACGGATAAACAGATAGACAGGCAGACAGAAAGATATATAGACTGACAGATAAACAGATAGATAGACAGACGGATAAACAGATAGACCGATAGATAGACAGACAGATCTTTCTGTGGTTTTTAGTTGGAGACATGCAGTTTGCATTAATCCTGTATATATATAATCGGTGATGAATTGTAAACCTCGTCAGCATTCCCAGTACACAATCTCATCATGAGAATAAAAGACCTTCTCACCTTCTCGAGTCTCTCGAAGTAGTCCCGGAGGAAGGCCATGGGTCGCTCAGGCCTGGACGTGCACAGCTGCACGATGCAGTCCTTCAGGAGCTGCTGGATGTTGTGCTTCTGTACGTAGAGCTCGCATTCCCGCAGGCTCCTCTCCTCCTCGCTGCTCGAGCTGCCGGACGCCATGACGACCTGCAGACGACAAATCGATCAGAGAACTCTGCATTCAAGCTCAAGCTTTTGTTTATACGCTTTTTTTGGTATCGGCTGGTCGTATTACAGGCAAACAAAAGATCGTATGAAGAGCAGATCGCTGAAGAATCAGTAGCTGTAGCTGGCAGCACACACACTTTACTCTCCAGACAAATCCTCTGTTTATTTTTCACTTTAAACATTTTCAAATCCTCAGCAATCCCACGATCCACAATCTAGTGGAAAATCTTCCCAGAAAAATAGAGATCATCAGAACAACTACGTCCATCGGTGATGTGATGGTCAACAAACTTGTGCTTGTTAGGTATAAATCACCAGGTGGGTTTGGGAAGAAAAACTGAAGGGTTTCTAGAACATGAAGCGAAGCAAAATAGTCTCAAACTTTTGATCAGTTATTTAAAAATAACAAAAAAAAGGGGTAAAAAAAACCCAACAGATTTTGCTATAAACACTGGAGATCCAATGGTCTTGTTTAGGAGATAAGAACGAACATTGGCTCATCAGCAGAAAAACAAGCTCAGTGAGGGTTTCCTCAGGGTTGTCCAGTTTCCTCCAACTGTCCAAAAAACAAGGCAGGATATGAACAAGTCTGGATTGTTGGGTTTGTGTGACCTTAGGAATGAGTGTGTATTAGTGGTGTAACGATACACAAAATTCACTACCAGGGGAAGAAATGCAAAATATTAAATTTATTGTTTTTAGATTCACTTATTTTATTTTTATTATTAACATTTGTGAACGTCAACAGTTCACATTTTCAGAATTAAAAAAAGAAAAAAAATCCTGCTTCGGTAAATAATATATAAATGTATATTTTATAATATTTAGTAAACTAATGTTATATATAAAATAAAACAGAAGAAATTAAATTAATGCAATACCGTTTTTTTATTATAATATGATTAAACTGAATAATTTATTAAATTGGCAACAACTGAATTGAATAAAAACAAAAAATAAATGAAAGAATTGAATAGTTTACATTTGTTAGACCCCATCTGGGTAACACAGATGTGTATAAAAGTGTGTGTTTGTGTGTTTTGCATGTAATAGAGAATTTTTAAATATGTTTTTAACTGTTCTACTTATTTCCGCATCATTTAACAACCTTTTCATCCCATCCATCCTTCATTCATTGCTAAAAGATACGTATACCAAGACTGTCGCAAAAAACCAACCAAACAAACAAACAAAAAACGTGGCGGCGAATGCACGCAATCGCAAAACAAAATCGAAGTTTCACGATGCACTGCAAATCATCTCATAAGTTTAACAATAATAAATAAAAAAAGCTCATGTGCAAGGCAAAGACTTAAAAAACTTGCAGTCCGCCCCTTTATACATTCCTGAGGGAACGCAGATTTAAAAAAAATACGTTCCGCAGGTAAAAAGGATTGCATTCGGTACACGTGTGAACCGAACCGAAAGCCGTGTATCGAACATTTTCAATACGAATACGTGTATCGTTACACCCCTAGTGTATATGTACAGTATGATCTCCTGACGTCTAAAACACAGTCGCAGTTCCCGAGAACGTCTCCGGATCCTCTGCCACACTGAACATGGTGGAGGATTAAACTCATACCAACAAAAAAGCCCGAAAATGAATCAAGAAGAAAATAAATAAAAACCGGAAACAAACACCAAACCCACATCCTTACTTCCTGTACTTGTGAGAAATGCAGATAAGAGTATTAAACTGACAATATATAAATAAAGCTTTATAAACTAAAAGACAGGATGGGGACGAGTGGAAATTTACTCGTTTTTATTGATTAGCATTTACATAAAACACACAGCTGTAACAGATGTTGCGTGTTTTTGTTTACCACATCCTTTTCCATTGAGGTAGTTTCACCTATTTTTTCCAGTCTTAAATAAACCCATCGTGCAAATAACCGAAAAAATGTTATCTACAAACCTCCAATGGAAAATAAAATAATTTTTCTATTCTAAAAACAATTTTCTATTTCTCCTCAGCTGATGAGAAGCGTAATGCAGCTAGCCAGTTTTTTTTTTTTTTTTTTAAACCCTATCCGTTTTCGCTAAACCCCGCCTCCCTCCACTGTGATTGGCTCCCTCTTTCCCGCTCTCTATCTATAAAAGCGCCATCGCGCGAAACGTCGCCGCGCCGACCAATGGCATTGCAGGGGGCGGGATTCCTTCAACCAATAGCCGCGACGAACAGACGATGCGACGAAAAAGCGGTGGGAAAAGGTCACTGGTCCATAGAGCCGCTGCGAGGACCGCCATCTTGTGAACGCTACCGTTATCAAAACAAACGGAAACCGTCGCATATTCTGACTCTCAGAATGACATTTGAAGGAAGGCCGAGGTTTTTACTCGGTGACATACCTGAGTTGACAGAGGGGGAAAAAGTTTTCCTGGGTTGCTGCTGTTTTTAAATTAATATTTTATTGGTATAAACACTGACACTCCCGCTGGCTGCTCTCGGTCCCCGCTTGGATGGGTGCCTCAAACCGGAAATACGTCATCAGAGGGCACGCGCTCTGCAGTGACGTCATTTTTTACCTCCCTCAGGGCTTTAAAAGGGTCAAATAGCATTAAATTATATATATATGTATACACAGTTCTAGCCAAAGCAATTTTAACATTGCACATGAATAGTGAAGTCTTTCCCAACTCTGAAACGGAATTATGTAGTAAACAAAAACGTGTTAAACCACCCAGAAAACGTGTGATATTTTAGATGATTCAAAGTAGCCACATGTGCTGAGGGAACAACTTTGCAAAAATTTGACTCTCTGTCAGTTTCCGTGGTATTGAGTGCTTGTTGGCTGCTTTTCCTTCACTCTGTGGTCCAACTCAAACGATCTCAGCTGGATTTAGCGGGTGATTGTGGAGGCCAGGTCATCAGATGCAGCCCTTCATCACCACAGATGACCACTCAAACACCGTCTTGAACAAATAACCCATATAATCTAGAGGTGTTGAAAACCATATGATGGTCCCACTAGGTGTAAACCGGATGGCATAGCATGTTACACTAATCCACAATACCGTTTATCGCGGTGGTTACTTTCTAAAACCGCCCACGCTAAACGAAAAACGTGAAAAAGACGCCATTGCAAAAAAAACTATATTTTTTATTGTTTAAGCTGTAAATCATCCTCCCACACACTTTAAACACACGCAGAAAACATTTGTACGAATATAGCGAGATGAATTTTGTGTAAATTTGTAGAAATATAGTACAAAGTACCACATTTATAGTAGCCTAGGCATAGTTTCTCTGCTTGTTTATTGGTTGAAGTCCCATGACATCAGAAAAGAGGCGGAGTTAAAGATACACGCCACCGCATTCTTTACTTTCTGTGCTGTATTAACATTTTACTTCATTTTATAATTAATTCTTTTTTATTTCAACATAAAACTCCATAAAAACAATTCCTTTTAAGTTTTTTGGTCTATCGTGGTCTCGGTGAGAGATCGGGAAAATCAGACACACTAATTAGTTATGTGGCAAACGCAATTCCGCGATAAAACGGGGGCGCCAGATTCCAACCGCGGTAAAGTGGGGGATTACTGTATTTTCATTTTTAGTTCTAGTTAAAGAATCTCTGATGTTCTGGGGGTTTATTTGATACAAGTTTTATTTTTTTCTTTGGAATTTTTCTGGGTTTACAATCCGTCTAAACGTTAATCTCTAACCACGGATTACAGAATCAATTCTTACCTTGTCAATCACTTCGATGAAACCGAATTTAAGATAACTGTGCGAATAAGTCTTGTTTTCTTTTTTCTGCCATTTTTTTTAAAGCTACGTTTTTTTTTAAGCTCCGTATGTACGTTCCATCTCTCGCAATAAACTGCAAAAAAATCTCAAATCTTTTCATAGAAGAATTATCATTTTTTGGAATACTCAGATTCGAATTGTTTATCATGTTGTTATAAATTAAATTAACAAATACATTTTTTTAAAATCGCAAGTGCGCTTGGCGACCCCTTAGAAAAAACTTTAGCGACCCAAGTGCGAGTCGTGACCCAGCGGTCTAAAGCACATTCCAAAAGAAATAATGTCACATTTTAACTTTGGACAAGTCAAACCCGTGAACTGAAAACCATTCCGGTTGACTACCTCGTGAACCGGATGAGAGATTGGCACGCGTCTTTATAATAAATAATAATACATTTTAAAATAAATTGGAACGAACCCAATAAGCAGCCAGAACCCGATAAGGCCATTTATGGATGTAGCCAATTACATCAGAATAATTATAGACATTGGTGATGCACTGTAACTTTCACATGTGTTCAGCTGTTCTCTGGTTTCCTCCTTCCTCCCCTTAAAAATGTCATTAGGTGGCTTAATAAAGCGCTACATTGCTTTTTTAAAGATGAATACCCCCAGTATGTACCCCTCACCCACAATACTCTTTTTTTGATTGATCAGACCAGGAGAAAGCATTTCCAGATGAATGAAATGAAATTTGGCCATCAGGACACATTAAGTAAAACCTATTAGGAAACACTTCAGAGTGCAATCCTGCATCCTTCCATTCTGCACATCTGACTGAGGAAACTTCCTGATAGCAGATTTGCTTCGCCTTGAGGTTTTTTTTTTTTGCCAAACGATTATGCAATAAGCAAGCCGAGAACGCCCTTCATGCTGAAAACGTGTGCAGTTGGAAAGCAGGTGTGTCTTTGTGTCTATATATGGAGATCTTCGTAATGGTAACTGCTGTTGGTGTTCGGACATTTTACTATTGCTGCTGGATTTAGAAACAGTTCTGTGGTAAGATCGATCGCTCGAACGAAGTACGAGGACTTCACTATATCTTTCTCTGACAACATTTGACTTTCACTCATTAAATCTTTACACAAATACCTGTACTTTCTTCTTACACTCCCAAAACAGCCTCATTACTTTACTTTTATTCCAGTTGGTGATATGATCAACATCTTTTCTTCTCGTTGTGCACTGTTTTCAGACCAACCTGTTTCTTGGTATTGTGTAACCTTTTCAACCTACCACTGGCTCTCATACACCACACACGTGAGCGTGATTTTTACGAAGCAAACAATGAGCATGGCAGAAGCTAACAAGGAGTCTGGGGTTAACGTGGATGAGACAGAGGGAGTCAGTGATGTAAACATGACTGAGAACAAACACATTTCTAAACATCATCATCATGTTTTCTCTGCTTGTGTTCTTTATGGTGGATCTTCATCCTGGATACATTCATGATTAGTATGACGTAAGGTCCAGTTACCAGCATGACACTAAAACAGGTAGTAGTAAAGATTATTTTTTATTTAAGTACATGGCAGAGCCCAAACTTCTTTACTTCAACTTGAGTGAGGAAGTGTAGTCAGAACTTCAACTTTTACCAGAGTCTTTTAAAACATCTGTATCTGAACTTCTACATGAGTGAAGGATGTGTGTACTTTTACCATCTCTGGTTGTTGCTGGATTGAGAAACAGTCCATCCAGCAGTTGTGTGGTAAGATCTTACACAGCTTAAAGGCTTTCAGATGACTAACTCAAACACATACACACACACACACACACACACGCACACACACACGCAGGGTCTGGACAAAGGTAAGCTGTAACATTTACCTGTGCCTGAGGAGTGTGTAATAAAAAATTGCAATAAATTATTAACTTTTCTGACCTGCAACATGGCTGTACGTGATCCACATGATCCACACACACACACACACACACACGCACACACACACGCAGGGTCTGGACAAAGGTAAGCTGTAACATTTACCTGTGCCTGAGGAGTGTGTAATAAAAAATTGCAATAAATTATTAACTTTTCTGACCTGCAACATGGCTGTACGTGATCCACATGATCCACACACACACACACACACACACGCACACACACACGCAGGGTCTGGACAAAGGTAAGCTGTAACATTTACCTGTGCCTGAGGAGTGTGTAATAAAAAATTGCAATAAATTATTACTTTTCTAACCTGCAACATGGCTGTACGTGATCCACTCTGATCATGAGCACACACACACACATACACACACAAACACACACACACACACACACACACTCACACAAACACAGTGTCAGTGATGAGCTCTACAGAGAAGCCCCACCCAATTTATTACGTTTTGAGGATATTAAGAATCAGGATGATATAAAATTGGGAAATGTTTAAAAGTATTTCTTACGTTAAACACAGCACCTTTTTGATTCATTCCACACTCTATTGATCTCCACTCTGATAGAGCGATGCAGCGGCGCTTTAGTGTTTTAGCCTGTCCAAACATCTCATAGACTGCAATCTAAGTTCTGCACGTTCTCTCAGCACCGCTGCTGCTACGTGAATATGACGTATCAACACTACGGAGACCGAGGCGTGTCCTGAGAGTCACATACAATACAGATTAACATGGCAGAGGTAGAGCTGTAACTCCCTGGCGACAGAACAGGAAAAAACATCTGGATTTATTTCATCTCATTTCATCATAGTGTGTGTGAAGGCACTTAAGTAAATTGATGATTTGCTGTTTGTCTGAAGCAAAGAAATCAAAGTAAACTACCAGTACTATTGAAGTTCATAGCATCATATTTTTCCATTGCATCCTATTGCATTAAATTTCATTGTTCTGAATTGATTCGGAATCGGATCTCACTGCATCGTAATGGGGGAATCGGATCGCACCAGTAGCTGCTTCATATGTATCTTTAATGTATCATTGGCTATGCATCAAGATGCGAATCGCAACACATCCAGACCGACTCAGGTACTGTTTTTCAGTTTAGACACACCCACTTCCTTCTCCTCCTTCCTCACTCACTCTCTTCTAGTTCTCTATATCATTCTCTGTTTTTTTTCCAGAGCCTCAGTGTCAGGCTGCACTTGTGTCGACTGCCCAGAGTCCACGGAGCCTCACGACTGACCTCAGGACTAGTTTGATTTACAGACAGGTGAAGCTTTAATTTATATACATGTACATTTATAGGCATATAATGTCATATTGGAAATGATATAGTTTAATAATATTTTTGCAATAAGGAGCAAGCAAGAAAATACTTCTGTTTAATGCACATATATGAAATGTTTATATTTATTTTATATATATACTTGGGTGATAAATGCTTTCTATGTTTTAATTAAGTTCGAGTATAAATGTATCTGTTAGCAAAAAGAAAACCTGTAGCTTCCTACCTCTTATTGCTTATAAACCCAGTACTACGTGTGTGTGTGTGTGTGTTTGTGTGTGTGTGTGTGTGTGTGTGTGTGCATGCATGGCATTCCAGAAGTCCTCTGTTCCAACATGTCTCTGTACAGCTTCGGGTTGGAGCCTCTGTCCTGTCACGCCTGGAACAAAGACCGAACTCGTAAGTGTGTGCACTTGTCAGCCGCAGAGCCGTCATTTTGTAGTCTGAGGATTTCCCAATTCCCTGCCCTGCCCTCCCTTCCCCAACAACCCCCCCAACCCCATATACCCATATAATTCACAATTACTCCACCACCGACTCTGCAGTTTACACCACCGACACATTTCACTTACTCGAAATCTCATACACAGCCTCGCAATCCACTTAAGCACGACTGAAAAAGCATTTAAGTGTATCAGCACATGTAACTGGAGAGCATCACTACCACTATCATCATCCTCTCCTCATCATCTTCATCATCATCATTGCTTTCATGTGCCTTTCAGAGATCGCCATCAGCCCCAACAGCAGTGTTGTGTACATTTACCAGAAGAAGGGGAAGGAGTGGAGCAAAATCCACGAGCTGAAGGAGCACAGCGGGCGAATCACGGGTAAATAGAAATGCAGGAAGTGGCTGCTCTATTAGTCACTATATCACTGATATACAGACACACACACACACACACACACACACACACACACACACACACACACACACACACACACACACACACACTCACGCACACTAACACACACACACACACACGGCTAACCCACAAAACAAACACTCCTGCATGGAGGATTGAAAAATACACTCTTTACCTGAACACTTCGCCATTTACTCTCTCACTCTCTCTCTCACACACACACACACACACACACACACACACACACACACACACACACACACACACACACACACATACACATATATATACATGGCAGGCATGCAGAAAGACATACAGATAAACAGACAAACAGATGGTCGGAAAGACAAATAGATGACCAAAGAGACCAATTTTCAAAATGATCAAACAGGTCGGCAAAAAGACAGACAAAAATATAGAAAAAAACAACATGTCATCTGTCTGTCAGACACACAGACGGACAGATGACCAGACAGAAAGTGGCAGACAAATAACTCTGACAGACAGACAGACAGAAAGAAATGAGATCACATTCACATAGGCAGACAGACAAAAAGACATAAAGTTGCAGATAAATAACTGTGATAGACAGACAGACAGAAATGAGATCACAATTCTCATAGTCAGACAGACAAAAAGACCGAAAGTTGCAGACAAATAACTATGATAGAAAGACAGACAGATGACCAGACAGACAGAAAATGTGATTACCATTCAAACAGACAAACAGACAAAAAGACAGAAAGTGGCAGACAAATATCTCTGACAGACAGACAGACAGATGACCAGACAGACAGAAATAAGATCACCATCCACACAGACAGAGAGACAAAAAAACAGAAAGCGGCAGACAAAAAACCAGACAGTCGACACACCGCGAGACAGACATGGTGCAAATGTAATTTTACTGTTGTTTCAGGAATCGACTGGGCCCCGGAGTCGAACCGTATCGTGACGTGCGCCTCAGACAGAAACGCCTACGTGTGGACACCGAAGGACGGCGTGTGGAAGCCAACTCTCGTCCTCGTCCGCATCAACAGAGCCGCCACGTGTGTCAAGTGGTCACCTCTGGAGAACAAGTTCGCTCTCGGAAGCGGAGCCAAACTCATCTCTGTGTGTTACTTCGAGAAAGAGAACGACTGGTGAGACACACACACACACAAACACACACACACACACACACACACACACACACACACACACACACACACACACACACAGCATATCACAAAAAGTTACCAATTCACCCACACTGAATTACAGAGCGTCAATCTGTTCGTATTTACTTTATAGCAGCTATAAACATCCGGTTTGTCTCCTATTTTTCTCTTTCTTGAAGTCAATTAGACAAAAAGCATTAATTCCTCTGTCCCAATCACCTTCTAATGACAAACCACCTAAAGCTACACATTTTACTTATGACTACAATTTGACCAAAAAGCATTAAAAATGATTTTCCAGCTTGATCCAAAATCAATGGAAAATCTTATGCAATGTAATCTGTACAGCTAATTCATAGATCATATTTATAGTGGTAGCTTAATAGTTAAAACATTGGCTTTCTAATGAGAAGGTCATGAGTTTAAAGTGCAGCACCACCAAGCTGACACTAGTGGGCCCCTTGAGCAAGGCCCTTAATCCTCAGTTGTATAAACTGTGAGTGCTCTGGATAAAGGCGTCTTGCTAAATGCTGTAAATGTAGATGTAGATGATCAGTATGACTTAGGTGGAAGTCTGTTTTATACCATCGTACATGCCCGCATGATGTCTGATTGTTACACTTTGAATGGTTTGTGATGGTGAGTTTTTTGTGTGTAGGTGGCTCAGTAAGCACATAAAGAAAGGGATCTGCTCAACGGTGCTCAGTCTGGACTGGCATCCGAATAACATCCTGCTGGCTGCCGGATCAGCCGATTTCCACTGCAGGTAAAAGCACGGTTCTGGCCAGAGTTCGCATCAAATAAAGTTTTTTTCACCTCAGGTACAGTGTTGGGAAAAGTACGGTGTTTAGGAGGACGGAATATCGTATTGCATTAATGATTCAAATATTGTTCTCTTAGTTCAGCATTTTGACTTTTGATACTTTTACTTCTACTCCCATTATTTGCTCTTCACCCAGATAATGACGTGGGTCAGTTTTGAGTCAAAACCTGATTCCTTGCTCGTTTTCTTGCTCTGGATCGAGATCTATACCATCTATAGAGATGGTCCCAGAGTTACGATGGTTCGACTTCTGATTTTTCGATCTTAGCGATGCGACAAAATTGCTCAAATATTTTCACGCAGCAGGCAAACTGCCACTCGCAAACCTGTGCTCGTCCACACGCACTGCCACCTACATATACCGATCAGGAATAACTTAATGGCCACTGATCAGGCATAACATTACGACCAAAATATTGTGTTGGTCTCCCTTTTGCTGGTAAACAGTCGTAACCCATCGAGCATCAACAGCATTCACTTCTTTAGCAGTTTGAGTTACAGGAGCTCGTCTGTTGGATCGGACCACACGGATTAGCATTCGCTCCTCACGTGCATCAAAATGAGCCTCGGGCCGCTCATGACCCTGTCGCTGGTTCACTACTGTTCCTCCTTGAAGCACTTTTGATAGATTCTGACCACTCCAGACCAGGAACACACACAAGAGCTGCAGTTTTGGAGATGCTCCGACCCAGATGTCTAGACGGCACAATTTGTTAAACTCTTAAATCCTTACGCTTGAACATTTTTCCTGCTTCTAAGATCAACTTTTAGGACAAAATGTTCACTTGCTGTCTAATATATAAATCCACCTCACTAACAGGTGCCATGATGAAGAGATCATCAGTGTTATTTATTTTACCGCTCATAATGTTATAATGTGGTAAAGTTATGCCTGATTTGTGTATTAACTGTATAGTAGATACATTATAATAGTGTAAATTGCTCTCTTTTGCAAAATGATGTACCGTTTTTTTTTATGTAAGAAATTTATGAATGAAATTACGAACTAATCACAGTATACTACCGCATATTGATCACCATTCTCTAAGACTCCTGGGTGGGCTAGGCCATGTCGGGGTCATCGGAATGCATCTCAGGGACTACGATGCTTTGTGACAACCTCTACTGTTTCAATACGCTACTATACAAATAAACCTGGGTTAAACTAAAGATTGTTTGTAGGGTATAGTGTGATGTAATACCCACTAAATGTCCATTTGCTAGTTCATGTTTTGCCAAATCATCATTACAGGGTGCTAACTATTAGTAATGTAATGTAGCATTAGTAATGTTTCAGGCTGATCCATGATGTTTTTTCGATTCCGCAGGGTTTACTCCACATATATTAAGGAGATCGAGGACAAGCCCGGCCCGACACCATGGGGAGCCAAGATGCCGTTCGGCGAAATGCTACTGGAGAATAAAGACTGTAACGGCTGGGTGCACAGCGTGGCCTTCTCTCCATCTGGAGACACTTTGGCCTGGGTCAGCCACGACAGCTCCATCAGCGTCGCCGACGCCACGCAGGGCAAAGAGTAAACACCCCCAATTATCTACAGTCTGATCTGAGCATGAATTATTATTTTAATTACCAGAAGTACGTTTCTAAACCATATCTCAAACACGGAGAAACACAGCGCCACCTATAGAAATGTTGACAAAGATGTAAAGGGTTAGGAAAAAGCTGGAATGAAAAGATAGATAGATAGATAGATAGATAGATAGATAGATAGATAGATAGATAGATAGATAGATAGATAGATAGAATTCTTTGTTTCAAGCTGGATAGATAGATGGATGGATGGATGGATGGATGGATGGATAGATAGATAGATAGATAGATAGATAGATAGATAGATAGATAGATAGATAGATAGATAGATAGATAGATTTTTGAGACATATTTTTCTTTTTGTTACAACAGATTTTTAGACTTTTTTTTACTTATTTTTTGAAGCTGGTTGTAGATAAAAGAATGAGAGGAACCTAGTAATTAGTAAAAAATGCTTATTTTACTATTTCATTTTAATATTATTACTGATGTGGTGTAAATGTGTGATTCAGGGTTACGCAGCTGACTACAGAACATCTCCCACTGCTCAGTGTGCTGTACGCCAGCGAGACCGAGATCGTGGCTGCGGTGAGTCTGTGTGTTTAATAAATAAATAGATAGATATATAGATAGATAGATAGATAGATAGATAGATAGATGGATGGATGGATGGATGGATGGATGGATGGATGGATGAATGGATGAATGGATGGATGGACGGACGGACTGAGAGACAGACAGACAGACAGACAGTCAGACAGACAGACAGACAGACAGACAGACAGACAGACAGACAGACAGACAGACAGACAGACAGACAGTTGTTTCCTCTCACTAATATTGATTGTTGTTCTGTAAATCACAGGGCCATGACTGCTGTCCCTACCAGTTCTCCTACAAGGGGCTCGGCAAACTGGAGTTTGTGCGAAAGTTGGGAATCGCCAAGCAGACGTCCAAAAACAGCATGTCCGCCATGCAGCACTTTCGCAACCTGGACAAGAAAGCCACGACTGACGATGAGGACGAGCTGACCTCTCTACATCAGAACAGCATCACGTAGGAACAGGAAGCATTAAACCCTGCTTCTTAAAAATAATTCAAAAAGTCTAACAATTTTCTCAAATATATTCATCAGCCATGGTCATGAATTCAATATTTTGTACTTAAACCAAGTACACTATGAGGACAAAAGTATTGGGACATGACTTTTCCAGTTTCCACATAGTTGGAGACACAATTACAGTACAGGACGTCTTTGGATGCTGTAGTATTACATTTTCCCTTCACTGGAACTAGCAGACTCATGCCTGTTCCAGCATGATAATGCCCATGTGCACAGATCCAGCTCCATGAAGATCTGCTTAACATGGGTTGGAGTTGAAGATCCCCTGCTATAGAGCTCTGACCCTCAACTTTAATGAACACCTTTTGGATGAATGTTTTACACTGACTGCGACCAAGGTACCTACAGCAGTACCTGACTTTGAAGCACAAATCTCCACAAGTACACTCCAAAATCTAGTAGAACATCTTCCCAGAAGAGTGGAGGTTCTTATGCTGGCAAACGGAGACTAAATGTGGAATGGAATATTCAAAAAGAAGCGCATACAAATCTTGTACTCAGATGTCCACAAACTTTTGTCCACATAGTGTACCTCACTGCTAATATTATTCTGTCCTGGCACTTAGACTGTGACTCTAAATATTCTAAAACGTCACACCTTATTGAAGAAGTGTCTCCATGTCCTCTACTCTCGAGTTTACTGAATACTTGTGACTTTTTTGTGCTGCTTTTATTCATGTTTTTCCAATGCGTAACTGACACATTAAGATGATCTTGTTTGATCTGCAGCCAGCTGTGCGTGGTGGAAGGAGAGAAGAACAAAGTGGGGAAGTTCAGTAGCATCAGTCTAGATGGATCCATGGTGCTCTGGGAATTCAAGGTACTGCATGTGTATGGCTTTCAATCCTTTAATTCATTATAATAAAAAAAAGTGCATATCGTTTATACTGTGTCATATTTTTAAGCCAATAATAAAATATCCACAATTTAGACTTTAGAGATAAATACACACACACACACACACACACTGTATTGCCAAAAGTATTGGATCACCTGGTCATCAGTACGGTATGTGATGTTTGAGCATCGCATTCCACATTTAGTCCCAATTTACTCTTATAATTCCCTCCACTCTTCTGGGAAGATGTTCCACTAGATCTTGGAGTGTGCTTATGGATATTTGTGTTCATCAGCCACAAGTGTGTTATAAAAGGCAGGTACTGATGTAGGTGAGGAGACCTGGGGATCAGCGTTCACAGTCAGCGTTCAGATTTATCCCAAAGGTGTTCAGTGGGGATGAGAGCAGAGCTCTATAGAAGCAAGATCTTCCTCCCCAAAGCATGAAAACCAGATCTTCAAGGAGCTCACTTTGTGCACAGGGGCATCGCCATGCTGGAACAGTTCGGATATACATATATATATATATATATATATGTGTGTGTGTGTGTGTGTGTGTGTGTGTATATGCTTGGAAGATCATTTTCATTTCATTTAACCAGATTCATGTTTTTATGCTTTTATTTTTCAGAAGATAATACCATAAGTTTGGCAAGTGCTTTTTGGACTAGACATCCAGCCATACAATCAAATTCAGAAAATAAAATACAATATGTATTGAAAAAACACTAGAAAACCAAAGATTTGTGGACACCAGACCATACGATTATGTGCTTCTTGAACATCCCATACCGCACTGAGTCCCTATTTCCTCTTATAATAACCTCCACTCTTCTGGGAAGATGTTCCACTCGATTTTAGGGAGAATTTTGTGAGATCCGTTCAGCCAAAAAAGGTTTTAGTAAAGTCTGGTAGTGTTGCTGGTGAGGTGAGGAGGCCTGCAGTAGAGTCAGCGTTCATATTTCAGTAGGGTTGAGGGTCAGAGCTCTATAGAAAGAGATCTTCCACTCCAACCCCTGTAAAGCAGATCTTCATGGAGTTTACTTTGTGCACAGGTGAAATGTCATGCTGGAACAGGTTTGGGTCTCCTAGTTCAAGTGAAGGGAAAATGAAATTGTAGCACCTCCACATACGTCCGATACAATTGTGTGGCTCCAACTTTGTGTTAACAGTTTGGGGAAGAACCGCATGTGGATGGAAAAGTCAGGAGTCCGAATACTTTTGACCATATAGTGAATTATGCAGTGTGAATGAGAAACAAGTCTCTCTCTCTCTCTCTCTCTCTCTCTCTCTCTCTATACTGTATATATATATATATTTCCTGTCTCATTCTTGTGTTTTTGTTTCTTTCATAGCCTTAAAACTTCATTACTACACCACAGAAAGCTTTTTCGGCCGATCCGATGTCGATGTCACTCCGCACCGAAGATCTCTGCCGTCAGTCTGCTGCTGTGCTCAGAAATCATTTGACGATCACATTTTTATTCTCTTTTACACAACACTTTTTTTTAATACCGTAATGTTTCCATGTCTGTACCTGCCCAGTGAAAAGGTGTTCATCTCTACACTGGATCTTTTCACTGACACTTAAGTTTTAAGTTTTCAAAGTACTCCAAAAAAAAAAAATATTTCGGATTAGGTTTTGTTTTTCGCAAGAAAATCAACCACATCAAATAAAAGACGTACATACAAAAATTGTTGTTTATTGTAATGCATACACACATCATATCTCTGTTACTTCTTTACACAACCCTTTATAAGGTATAAAGGACAGAAGAAGGAAGTGGTAGCTCAGTGCTTAAAGCTCTCAGGGGGTGCTGTATCACAGTTTCCTAATAAGCTGAGATATGCTAAGAAAGAATTTCAATGTGATAACACATTGCGTTTTTTTTATTTTTTTATAAAATGACACAAGATCTTGTGCATTCCACGTTTTTCCCCCTAGTGGGATTGCTTTCTATCTGACTTAAAATCTTTTCCCTTGAGCAAATCATAACTCTGAGATTCGAAACAGCGTTACTAGAGCTGTGGAAAAAATCGTAGAAGTTGCAAAACACCAGTTTAAAACATTTACATAAATTTTTCATTACTGCTCTCACAGATCACGTAACACCGTCCCTGACATTTCACACCAGATCCCCATCCTTCACCTTGTAGATTGTGAGTTCACTAAATAGTCACATGCTGAAATTTTGGCCTTGTTGCATCAACAGATGACTCCAGGAAGTGGATCGGGATAACTTTAGTCCAGGCAGGGAAGAGATCTATTTGTACTTTTAATTAAGGTCTTTTAAATCACTCTTATTCTGACTTTTTCCCTCAGATCTGTTTACTAAGGGAGGCCAAACTGGGAATCAGTTTCCCAGTATTATAGCTTTAAGGTTCATAAATAATTAAACAAATAAATAAGTAAGCAAATCAGTCCATTAATGAATGAATCAATCAATCAAATCAAATTCATGTAGAATCTTCTGAGTTTGGTTGTCCACTTTTATAAATGCCATAAATAAATAAACAAACAAATAAACAAGCAAATCAACCAGTCAATCAATTGATCAAATAATATTAAATGGCGAAGTTTTTTTTCTTCTAAAAAACATAAATAATTAAACCAACCAACAAACAAAGTCTATTAATCAATCTTTTAATCAAACTGAATTAAATTTAAATTCTTTTAAGAGTTTTTTTTTCCACTTTGGTAAACACCTATAATTAACTAAACAAACAAACAAACAAATAAACAAACAAACAAGCTAATTAATTAATCAATCGGTCAATCATATTAAATTAAATGTAGACTCTTCTGAGTTTTCCATAAACACCCATAAATAACTAAACAAACAAACAAACAAAAAAGCAATGAAATGAAATGTCCACCTCCGTAAACACCTATTATTACAAATTAACAGTCAATCAATCAATTAATTTACTCAAATTAAATTAAATTAAATTGTAAAGTGATTTTTGAGTTCACTTTAGTAAACAATCAGCCATATTACAATATGACATCAAATGTGGACTCTATTTGTGTAAACACCTGTAAATAATTAAACAAACAAACAGTAACAATAAATAATCAAATTTAATTTAATCTAGTCTCTAGAGTTTTTTTTAATCCACTTCCGTGTTTGCGTCCAATCAGCGCACGACTTTGTCCTCTCGCCCAATCAGAACGACCCACAGCCCCTCGTAGCCCCGCCTACTGTGCGATGACGTGAAATGCCGTGACGTGACGCAAGAAACCATCAGCTGTTTTTGTTTTGCTCCTGTCCGGATTACGGGTCTGTTCTCACGCCACCGCCGCCGCCGCCGCTCACACGCACATTAGACCCGGTCACAGCGCCTCCGTAGCCGGTTTATTACCGGACAGCGCCGCGGGGAGGTGGCCGGGAGGGATGTGCTCACGTGTGTGGGTTTGTTTTCCGCAGGTCCTCGGCAGCGTGAGACGGCTCGAGAGGATCCGGGGGCTCCGGTGAAGGCGGGGCCGGGCAGTGGTCGCCGGCGTTCGGCATGGAGAGCGGAGATGCAGGCGGAGGAGCCCGCGGCCCGGCACTGCGCTGCGCCTCCTTCAACCAGGACTCCACGTAAGCACTTCTATAACCATTCAACCACACAAACATCTCACACACACACACACACACACACACACACACACACACACACACACACACACACACACACACACACACCAGGGACTTCAGAGACAATACAATGTGCTCCTCTAAAAGGACAAGTTAATAATTTCTTCTTATAATATACTTATTAATAAATCGGTTTAAATGAATGTGAAAAGCAGAGTGAAAAAATCCCCAAATACCTGAATGCATGAATTAAACATATTACAGGCTTAATTTCATTAATTATGGGTTGAAATATAAAAAAAACACATGTATTTCTCACTGTGTGTGTGTGTGTGTATGTGTGTGTGTGTGTGTGTGTGTGTGTGTGTGTGTGTATGTATATATATATATATATATAGATAGATACATAGATAGATAGATAGATAGATAGAATCTGCCCTTCCTTCACCTGTCTAGAAATTTTTCCTGAAATCGTATTTTTCTCAGAATACGTTTCCACCTACAATTCATATTTGTAAGTAATTACTATGGAATAACAACAACAACAACAACAAAGCAGCGTCCTTTTCACCTTGTCTCTGTAAGGCATAACACACACTCCACGCCGTGCTGTTATGGGAAAATAATTCACTCTGAGGGGGTGGAAAATGCAATCTGGAGGCTGATATTAGACAACCTTTGGCAACCCTGAAAATGATTGGTGACTTTTAAACTGATTGGCAACCTTAGCAAAAAAAAAGGTAATCTTTAAAAATGGTTGGCAACCCTCCCTGAAAATTATTGCGAACCCACCCTGAAAATAACTGGCAACCCTGAAAGTGATTAGCAGCCTTGGAAATTGGAATGGACTTCATTTGTCTGATTCACAGAAATTGGGGTCAGTGGGGGCTTGAAAACAACACACACAGATTCTATATCCCTTTAATTATAAGGTCTTTTAATTATACCTTTAATTATAGTTTTATACAATGAATTACTGAACACCTCTCTCTTCTTTCTGGTTTATTGCTATTTAATGTAGTGGAATATCTGAGAGACGAATCAGTTCCTGTTATTATAGTCTGTATAGCCTTTCGAATAAACCGCAATTCTCTGGCTAGACTTTCTTTCTCTCTCTCTCTCTCTCTCTCTCTCTCTCTCTCTCTCTCTCTCTCTCTTTTTATTTCTCAAAACAGATTATCAGTTCCTTAGAAATCAGATCACGTGAATGCAGCTGAGAAATTTTCCTGTTGCACAGCGTTTACATTTGGAAAGCTATCTAAAAAAAAACGTTCCCAAAAATCAACGATTTTTGACTTTGTTTGACTTAATGGTCCTGTAAAAAACTAAAAAAATAAAAAGCCCAGGCGCGTTGATGGCCGATGTGTTCCCTTGATGCAAAAAAAGTACATGATGTATTCATTCATTAAATCATCCCTGCTCAATTCACCTACAGTGTCTGAAAAGTGAGGAAACTTCTCCCTCTTTGATTGTTCTTGAGAGACACGAGCACTCTGGGCATCCGGACAGTCAGTTTTCTGAAATACTTTGCTGTACCTCTTGTAAAACCGGGACGTTCCATGATAGACATCACTCCAGACGTCTGTCTGCTCTCTAAATAACACTTAGAGTCTGGACGTATTCGTCGCTTCGGCTCGTGGTTTTGTCGTACGGTGAAGTCGCTTCCAATGAGCCGCAGTCCAGACAGAATTAAATGGTGTTAAAATATGGAAGGGTTGCCATGTTGGTTCCTATCACCTATTTAATGGGAACTCGAGCTGAGTGTTGGTTTGCACTGTAGGTAATAACTCCTGTAATAATTAACGTCGTCTAGTTGTTTTTCCTCGCCTGACGTTTTTAAAAAAAGCAGAAAAACGTAGGTATTCTATAAATCGAAAGCCTCTTTACCGTATTAAACACCCGCCACGTCATGCTGCGTTCAACGTCTCGGCTTATTACCGAGTCTGTGTTGGATTTATCTGTCCATCTTCGGGGATTATTCAGGAATTAGCAGTTCTACCGGCTATATTTACATCTCTCTCTTGCTCTCTCTCTTTCTCTCTCTTGCTCTCTCTCTCTCTCTCTCTCTTTCTCTCTCTCTCTCTCTAAAAAAGCAGGAAAACGTAGGTATTATATAAATCGAAAGCCTCTTTACCGTATTAAACACCCGCCACGTCATGCTGCGTTCAACGTCTCGGCTTATTACCGAGTCTGTGTTGGATTTATCTGTCCATCTTGGGGGATTATTCAGGAATTAGCAGTTCTACCGGCTATATTTACATCTCTCTCTTGCTCTCTCTCTCTCTCTCTCTCTCTCTCTCTCTCTCGCTCACACACATTATGGTATAGTCTAGAGAAGGTAAGATTGACAGATTTGCAAAAGTTAATAATGCATCGATATAAAAAAGTGTGCATCAGATACAGGTTGTATAGCAATACACAGTTTTTAACGTATTTGCATCTGTAAAAGATTTATTTATATCAAATTGTTAGATTTTATTGTTTAGAAAGTGACCAATAGTGAAAAATCCTCCCTTAGCGTGAAGAGCAGCTTTCCACACTCTGGGCATCTGGACAGTTCGTATCTTTAAACATTCAGCTGAAATACTTTGCTGTGCCTCTTGTAAAAACCTACCAAAGAGGTTCTTCACTGTTTGGAGATTTCTTTCTTGTGATCCAGTTTACTGGGTGTCAGACTTCACTCCATTTGGCGTTTCGGCTCATCGTTTAGTTGTACGGTGAAATCGCTTCCAATCAGCTAAAAGTCTAGATGGAATTGCATGGTGTTAAAATATGGAATCGTTGCCATGTTGGTTCCTTTTACCCAGAATAGGTTTCCAACTGTCCCTGCTTCAAAACAACCCCAAACCATTAAGCTTCCACCTCCATGTTTGACTGTGGGGGTGAGGGAGTCTGATTACATCTTTTCTCCTAAACAAAAGTTCTTCTGTAAACAGAACAGGAACAGAAAGGGGGCATGCAGTAGAAGTCTGAAGGCACTTCGTGATTTTGTGTATCGTAATGTTTGCTATGAATCGAGATGAGAATCGCTTCAGCCCCAGTTATAGAGATGCAGTAACATCAGTCTAGACAACTAAGACTAATGCAGTCCACCATCTTATGAGCGTACGAGGAGCAAATTTCTGTCAAGGTTAAAGAGTTCCATAAAGACCATGATCGTGTTTGTAATGTGCAGGAAGGCAGCGTATGCGTAGGGCTGCAGAGGATTCGCTCAGGAACAGGAACAGACACGAAGAGGAATGAAGGCGGCTGGGGAACAGATGTAGGTCTGAAGACCTTGTTAACATGTTTATGGCAGGAGTTTGCGGTGCCGCCTGCAGGGGGAGAAAAACAAAAAGCCCTAAAATGACATCCGAATAATCAGAAAAAAACTAAAACCACATTTAAAATAATGTTTACACGTTTACCATGGAAAACTATCAGTCTGAAAGGGCGCGTTTACTTATTCGTGGTTTAGTCCTTTTAAATCCGAGGTGCCCAGAGTTTTTCCTACGAAGGGCCGAATATCAAATTCCTGGAAATTTCTAGTTCAGCGTTTCATGTTCTCTGTTTTTCAGCTGATTTGACATTTTAATTCCCATCAAGATTTTCCATCAGTGGGTTTCTGACCAACAATTAGGAGTCTTCATTGCTACACACACTTTCTATCTTTATTATTTTTTTTGTCTCTGTCTTCATCTGTTTGTGTTTATCGGTCAGGCTGTTTACACAACAGTCCATAGGTCACTAGTGTGTGTGTGTGTGTGTGTGTGTTAAAGTCTCAGTTGTTTATTACAGTGAAACAGAACGTAGCTGTGCAGTGATTTTTGTAATTGATTATCATTGGTCTTGATGTTCGAGGACAAAGAAAAAAAAAGGTTGTGACATATGAATCTTGTACTTGTCGTCCCACACAAACAGAAGAGGTGTTAGCGCTAATGTAGGAGGCCAATTAGACTAATTAGTGAACGGGGAAGCAATAAATTATAGCCTAAGGCTCCTAAGCGTTTGTTTTACTCTCGCGGTGAGCTGCATACCAGCGATATGTGACTCGCAACCCAAACAGGAATTTCTACATCATCAGGTTTCAGCAGCATTTAAATAATTTTCTGATGTTTATATCGCTCGGAATCGAACCGTTACTGGCTATAGGATAAGGTTATATCGATCTTGATGATGTGTGAGGATGAAAGATCTGTGGAGTCAAATGGGACATTTTTGTCTCCATCTGAAGAAGAAGATGATGGAGAACAGGAGAGAAGATGTGATCAGAGGTGAAAGCTTAATGGTTTGGGGTTGTTTTGGAGGAGGGAACAATGGAGACTTATACTAGATACACACAATGAAATCGTGACAGAATCGCCTGGTGTTGAAGTATGGAAAGGTTGCGAGGTTGGTTCAGGATTTCACCAACATGGCAACCATTCCATACTTCAACATACAACACAATATATGTATATATTCTAGGAAGTGAAAGAAATCCTGAACCAACGGGGGGTGTGCGTGTGTGTGTGCGTGTGTGTGTGTGTGTGTGTGTGTGTGTTTGTGTGTGAGTGTGTGTAAGATCTAAATCATATATGTATATAAGGCTTTATACTTGAATGAATGGAAAATATCCGAGTCACAACCTTTTGAAATGTCATATGGAATGTGTGTGTATGGGCACAAAAAACTTACACTACATTTTACATGATTTTAATTTGTTGTATTTTCTGTGTTTATTTGTGTTCTGTGTTTTTTTACATTTTTAGGTCACTGGCTGTGGGAACTAAAGAAGGTTACAAGCTGTTCTCCGTCACCGCGGTGGATAAACTTGAGTGTATTCATGAAAGTGGTAAGAAGACCAAACTTCTTTAGATTTAGTCAAACGATTGGATTTTATAGACAAAAGTATTGGGACACCTGATTTTTTTCCAGCCTTGTTTGGCTCTTTTTTAAAACTTAGCACAAAGTTGGAGGCACACGATAGTATTGGATGCGTGATGAGGCGGTAGGATCAAATTTTCCCTTCGCCTTGAACTCCCAAATCCATTCCAGCATTACATTACCCCTATGCACTAAGACCGCTCCATGAAGATCTCCTGCTATAGAGCTCTAAACCCTATTGAACACCTTGGGGATGAATATGAACGCTGCACTCCAGGCCTCCTCACCTTCATGCCTACATCAGGACCTGACTTTATTAACTCCCCTGTGGCTGAATTTCTCCACAAAATCTAGTGGAACATCTTCCCAGAAGAGTGGAGGTCAACACCTAAGTATCTTACGCTCAGGTGTCCACAAACTTTTGTTTATTGTTTTTCTTAATAGTTCTATAACTGGGGTAATAGGGAATTGTTTTTATTGGTAAATAACCAGTGATGCAGCCAAAGAGGAAGTGATGTTGTAGAGCTTTTAATTTTTTTATAATATGTTCTGGTGTGTTTTATTGCTCTTGTATCGCAGCACGATGCTAATTTTTAAGTATGATGTACGTTGTATTGGACACATGTATTTGCATTTTTCTTATAATAAGTACATTTAATAGGGCAAAAATGCAAATCTGTCCATCTTGAAGGCTTTAGAAAGTACTGACACTGGAGACTCCTTCCGCAAACGTTGTCCAAACTGCCGATCTAGAAAATGAATCGACACCTTCCGATCGATCTGAACGTTGTTATCAACATCCCTGGTCATATAATGCACTAAACTACTACAGAACATAATGAGATTAATTGTACTTGGCTGTTAAAAACATGCCTAAGTTCAGGGCACAGTGGTTCTGAGGTGTTTCACAATTTCAGCAGAGAACCCGGACGTCTACATCGTGGAGCGTCTGTTCTCCAGCAGCCTGGTGGTGGTGGTGTGTCACTCGATGCCGCGCCGAATGAACGTCTATCACTTCAAGAAAGGGACGGAAATCTGCAACTACAGCTACTCCAACTCCATCCTCGCCGTGCGCCTTAACCGACAGGTGAATGAAGCATGGCTGCGTGTTCTCTCAGAATGCTAGCTTTTGCTTAGTTGTTAGCGGTGGTTAAAAGAAAAAAAACAGAGGAGCTATAACGCTAATGTCAGCGAAAATAAGCATTAAAATATACATCTACCAGATTAGCATGTGTTTGGACATGTTTATGTAGCTTCTGACTTTGGCCGACGCCCCTATTCAGTACGACTGAGGACTTAAAGGTTGAGGGCTTTGCTCAGGGGCCCAGCAGTGGCAGCTCAGTGGTGCTGGGATTTGAACTTGTGACCTTGCAATAAAAAGTCCAATCCCTTAAACACCAAAACCTCCTCGTATCACACTCGTAAACTGACACACAAAAGGACGTTCCAGAGATAAAATTAATCACTGGCCATTTTGAAGCACATCATCTTGAGTAAGAAGTTTTATAGTCGTTTATAGTAAACGTGAAGGTGCAAAGACGATAAAAAACGACACGGCGTTGTTCAGAATATCAACATTTTCCTCAAATGTGTGAGAATAATTAATGAGAAAAGGCTCGGTGAGGTTAAAATCAGCCTTTAATTATACTCGGGTTCGTAATCACTCTTCTGGAAGCTCGGTTCCTGTGGGATTTAAACTGCTGAGGTGTAGAAATTAAACGTTTCTTGTCACGTGCACAAGTGTTTCACGAATTTTGGAGAAGGAACTGAATCGACATAGAAATCTGAGGTAATGCTTGTGTGTTATGGTAGAGTTATGAAAATATGAATTTGAAAGCACAAAAGGCGTCAGATTTAATGCTGAAGAGTGTGTGTGTGTGTGTGTGTGTGTGTGTGTGTGTGTGTGTGTGTGTTACTCGACAGAGGCTGGTGGTTTGTCTGGAAGAGTCCATTTACATCCACAATATAAAGGACATGAAGCTTCTGAAGACCCTTCTGAACACACCATCCAATCCCTCAGGTGAAACCGAAAACTCCTTGTGTGTGTGTGTGTGTGTGTGTGTGTAATTTTTGTCTATTAATGAGTGACTTGGTTGTGCTCAAACAAGTGTGTTGTGTATTTCTATTTCTGAACACGATCTGCTTATAAAATTCGAACCATGTTCTAAATCCTACATTATTTATTTATTTATTTGTATTTGTATTTATTTTTGAAGGTCTCTGCGCTCTCTCGATCAACCATTCCAACTCTTTCCTGGCGTATCCCGGAAGCAGCACCATCGGAGAGATCATCGTCTACGACGCCAACAATCTGGTAAATGCATCGCAAACCAAAATATACAAAAATCTTCAGCGCTGGATTTCTTCTTGATGACTGTGTGACCATCAGTACAGAACACTGTTTGTAGATGTAAATGTCTTCACGGATTTGACTGAGATGAGATTTAGCTCTTTTTTTAGCATCCATGTGACCCTCTGTTTGACTTTTACATATGAATTATATTATATCCAAACGCACAATTATTTACAAGATCTATATGGGAGTTAGTCCTTTATTTTGAAAGAACCTGTGTGTGTGTGTGTGTGTGTGTGTGTGTGTGTGTGTGTGTGTGTTGTCTTATCTTTGTTTTTCCACACAGAACACAGTGACCGTGATTCAAGCTCATGACAGTCAGTTGGCCGCCATCACCTTCAATGCCTCAGGCACCAAACTGGCCAGCGCCTCAGAGAGGGTACACACACACACACACACACACACACACACACACACACACTTTTTTATGTCTAAATCCACATTGAGTCCCCATTATCCTGGTATAATAATCTCCACTTTTCTTGGAAGATGTTTCTTGTGTAGGTTTGAGCTCCTTCAGACACAAGGGTCTCAATAAAGTCAGGTAAAGATGTAGGTGAGGTGAGGAGGCCTGGGGGTCAGAGTTCACATTCATCATCTTCAATAGGGTTGAGGGTCGTATATAAGGAGTAGTGGAATCAGGCTGATGGAAGAGGTGACCATCTGTGAGCAACAGCATGGTTTCATGCTGAGAAAGAGCACCACAGACGTGTTATTTGCTTTGAGAATGTTGATAGAGAAGGTCAGAAGGAGTTGCATTGTGTGTTTGTGGATTTAGAAAGAGGGAATTATGAGGGGAACTCGGATTGTAAGTATGTTAAAAGGATCGCATTCGGTTCACATGTGGAACGAGTCGAAAGCCCTGTACTGAAAAATATACACAAACATAACCTCGCACTATATTTCTCTTTTTTCCAGGGCACAGTGATCAGAGTGTTCTCCATTCCAGAAGGACAGAGACTGTTTGAGTTCCGCAGGGGAATGAAAAGGTCCAAATAATATCCATGACCATGACATTGTTTCAATATCTCATTCTTTTTTTCAAAGTTTTTAATTGGTTACCTTACGGATTGAGTTAACAAAAAAGCAGCTAGTATGATGAGACCCTTGCTCAAAACGTGTGTGTGTATGTGTGTGTGTGTGTGTGTGTGTGTGCACAGATACGTGAACATCAGCTCTCTGTCCTTCAGTCCTGATGCTCAGTTCCTCTGTGCCTCGAGCAATACCGAGACGGTCCACATTTTCAAATTGGAGCAGCACGGACACAGGTGTGGAGTCTACACACACTCATCTAATTTTTATTCATTTATTTTTTAGATACGTTCTACATCCTCAGGTCTGTACACTTGCATTTCCAGTTCCTGATTATTATTGTTTTGTTACAAAAATGACATCGGTATCAGTAGCTAGGTCGAATCATACTTGCCGATAACCGATTTAATAAACCAATTGTTTTTACAATTTATACTGGATTTATACTGGAGCTAACACTACATAGTACTGAACTTTATTATAAAAACTGTGTTGAATTATTAAAAGGTGTGAAATGAAATAAATATGAATATTTTAATTATATTAATACAGATAATTATATAAATCATAATCAATAAATATAATAGTTCTTTCTGTGCAGCCTCTCATGTAAAAACAAACAGCACGTAACATCAGTGATTCGCCTCTAGAGGCCGCTCTCGTAATGACTGCAGACCTTCTCAGCCACAGCAATGGATGCTACCCGAAAAAACTATCAGTTAGTTATCAGATAGAACAAGCAGTCGACTACTGGTGCCGATGACGATAATTTGGTCAACCTTTATATTGGATATTATTAGATTAGACAAAGAAGAAATAAAAAAAGCTATGCTGTTATCAGAATGACTGAGAGAGTGTGTGTGTGTGTGTGTGTGTGTGTGTGTGTGTGTGTGTGTAGTGGCGAGGAGGAGAACCCCTCGTGGTCCGCGTACGTAGGCAAGATGTTTTCAGCAGCAAGCAGCTACCTGCCATCCCAGGTTTCAGGAATGATGAGTCAGGATCGAGCGTTCGCTACGGTCCGCCTCAACACACACGGCCACAAACACACCTGCACTTTAACAACGTGAGTGTACACATGCACCCACACGTCGCACTGCTCCGATTGTTCCTGCAACCAAATCATATTCATTCACTAACTAAATAACCTGCCGAGGTGAAGCGGAGAACATTGAAGGGGTGTACAGTTTGTAAGAAAAAAATGATGAGGACAATGATGATCGTTATAAAGAAGTTGATTATAATGCATTATAGTGCTTTGGTTTCATCGGAGTCAAGAAAGAACCCTGGACAAACTCCTGCTCAGACATTTCATACTGTTCTTCCCTTTGAAGTGTAAATCTAGTTTACACTTCAAAGGGAAGAACAGTAGATGCACATTTGCGGCATTTAGCAGACTCCTTTATCCAGAGTGACGTATAAATAATCTTTACACTTCAAAGGAAATAACTGTATCAATCCTCTTTACACTTCAAAAGGAAGAACAGTATCAATCCTTTTTACACTTTAAAGGAAATACCAGTATCAATCCTCTTTACATTCCAAAGGGAAGAACAGTGTCAATCCTCTTTACATTCCAAAGGGAAGAACAGTGTAAATCCTTTTTACACTTCAAATGAAACAACAGTATCAATCCTCTTTACACTTTAAAAGGAAGAACATTGTCAATCCTCTTTACACTCCAAAGGGAAGAACATTGTCAATCCTCTTTACACTTTAAACGGAAGAACAGTATCAATCCTCTTTATACTTCAAAGGGAAGAACAGTATCAATCCTCTTTATACTTTAAAAGGAAGAACAGTGTCAATCCTCTTTACACTTCAAAGGGAAGAACAGTGTCACTCCTCTTTACACTTCAAAGGGAAGAACAGTGTCAATCCTCTTTATACTTCAAAGGGAAGAACAGTATCAATCCTCTTCACACTTCAAAAGGAAGAACAGTGTCAATCCTCTTTACACTTCAAAGGGAAGAACAGTGTCACTCCTCTTTACACTTCAAAGGGAAGAACAGTATCAATCCTCCTTTTGGTTAAGATGATTTTTTACTTCCTGTTGCTTCTCCCAGATTGATGAAATTAATACTAAAATTTTAATTCTGATTAAACTGCACAATGACTTCTGTGATATTGAAGCCTTTTCATGGATGAGCTCATTCTCGTATATTTTGGGGTGGAATCTGGGTTGAGGCAGTGTGTAAATTCTTACAGGTTTCACTCGTAGTCGTGTATCTTCCCTTTATACCATGGTCACTTCCCAGAAGTTGATGTTTCATTTATGTTTGCAGTGTAGAATTGAATGGATCGAAATAACACTTCATTTTGATTATTATATATATATATATACGGCTCATTAGATCTTGAATTCTGCTGCTTGAAAGAGATAAAGATCATCAGATTACACTTATTTACACGTAAATAAAACAATGGCGAATCTTTACTAATAATAAAGCTGTTGGAGTTTAATCCTGGTGCTGTTTTTTTTGTAATTTTTTTATTTGATTGTTTTTTTTCGAGGCTCGAGTTATTTATTGAAATCATCTAATCGCTATTCAGATAGACTGTAGTATACATCTCTATTGTCCTGTTTGCTCTTTAACTTTCAGAATCCAGAAGCTTCCACGGCTCCTCGTCGCCTCGTCTGAAGGGCAGCTTTTTATTTATAACATCGACCCTCAGGACGGGGGTGAGTGCGCCCTGGTGCACACGCACAGGTGAGAACGAACAGGAAAACAGTCCACCACACACTGCCACCTCGTCCCGTCAATCATTAAGGGGTTGGACTTTGGCATGTGGATGGACTTCTTACTTATTTCCTTCAAATGCAGTTGATTTTTATTGTTTTTCAAAGATCTCACGGAACCATGAAAATCAAAGGAAACATCCACTTCAAACAAACATCCAATTTACGGCCAAAAGTTTGCAGACACCTGACCATGAGATTATGAAGAAGATTCCATATAATATAATGAGATATTTGACTTCTTAAAAGAACACTCTTCACCACTAGGGTGTGCTCTTTCTCTCCTGTATATTATAACTAAAACTCAGAGACATGACCGAACGGTCCTACGGTGAAGGCCGTGTGTCCACCATTCAAGAATCTCACCCCCAGTGCACTTTGCTCAACTCGGTTTTCCCATCGCTCATCTCCCATTTCTACAGTGTTTGGTATATAAACAGATAAAGAAAAATAACGCCGGTTTCATCGTCTCGGGTTTTGATATATGTAGTGCGAGTTGCGTATTTTTCCACAACAGCTTGAACACTATATCAGATTCCCACATCAGTTTGCCAATATCAATGAAAGCAGAAGAGCATGTGAGGAGAATAAAAAAAAAATAAAAAATCACGACAAGGTTGCAGCAAGGGCAAATATTCAACAAATTAAATTTTTTTTTATTAATTTACAAATTAGTTATCCGTATATAATTGACACCCGGCGACTCGTTGCATGTCGAGCGTTTATTTGTCATTCCGTTGTGCAGAACAGTCCTCTAACTGACCTTTGACCCTTTCAGGCTGTTAGGATCGGAAGAGGAGTCCGAGGTGTCCGAGGAAACGGCGGCTCCTTCCTACGCTGCCACGGCTGCCATCGGCACCCACGGACCCGTCTCTACTACGCTAACCGGTACGTATTTATCCCCGTCGTGTCTCCTAGGTTTTGTTACTATTTTGAATTCTCTAATCTGATTGGTCAGAAGTTTCTCGGAGCTCAGTCTCAAGTTTCCAGTTGCTTTTTTATCATATCAACTTCAGAAAAGGGGAAAGAGATGCAGAGCTCCAACACCGGGAATATCGAGATTTGTTTTGAGGATGTATTCGTTGTTGAATTTAAACATTGGATCCAAACAATCGCCGACGCCCCCTAGGGTCACCAACTCCTGGTTCCAAAATTCTCTGTTTCCCTGCGCCACCCTGTAAAAAGAGAAATAAAACACTTCAGGAAGTGCGTCTTTGGCGTTGTATCAGTAACTCTGCTGCGTGTTATGTATATAAAGGGTGCAGCAGTGCAGATATAATACTACTAAATTATTAGTATATAAACATATAAAATAATTACACAACTTGAGGCAAGTTGAGGGTTAAGGGCCTTGCTCAAGGGCCCAGCAGTCTCAGCTTGGTGGACATGAGCTAGCACTCATTCTGGTTAATGTTAAAGCATTAGACTTTGGATCCAAAAGTCATGAGTTCAAATCCCAGCCACACCAAGCTTCCACTCTTGGGGTCCCTTAACCTCATTGCTGCTCAGTAAATGTAAGTCGCACTGTATAAGTGCGTCTACCAAATGTTGTTAATGTACGACAGGCTCAGAAGGTTGTGAGTTCAAGTCCCAGCAACACTAGGCTGTCACTTCTGAGCCCCTGAGCAAGGCCCTTAACCCTATAGCTACTTACGTGTATATATATACAGGGAGTGCAGAATTATTAGGCAAATGAGTATTTTGACCACATCATCCTCGTTATGCATGTTGTCTTACTCCAAGCTGTATAGGCTGGAAAGCCTACTACCAATTAAGCATATTAGGTGATGTGCATCTCTGTAATGAGAAGGGGTGTGGTCTAATGACATCAACACCCTATATCAGGTGTGCATAATTATTAGGCAACTTCCTTTCCTTTGGCAAAATGGGTCAAAAGAAGGACTTGACAGGCTCAGAAAAGTCAAAAATAGTGAGATATATTGCAGAGGGATGCAGCAGTCTTAAAATAGCCAAGCTTCTGAAGCGTGATCATCGAACAATCAAGCGTTTCATTCAAAATAGTCAACAGGGTCGCAAGAAGCGTGTGGAAAAACCAAGGTGCAAAATAACTGCCCGTGAACTGAGAAAAGTCAAGCGTGCAGCTGCCAAGATGCCACTTGCCACCAGTTTGGCCATATTTCAGAGCTGCAACATCACTGGAGTGCCCAAAAGCACAAGGTGTGCAATACTCAGAGACATGGCCAAGGTAAGAAAGGCAGAAAGTCGACCACCACTGAACAAGACACACAAGCTGAAATGTCAAGACTGGGCCAAGAAATATCTCAAGACTGATTTTTCTAAGGTTTTATGGACTGATGAAATGAGAGTGAGTCTTGATGGGCCAGATGGATGGGCCCGTGGCTGGATTGGTAAAGGGCAGAGAGCTCCAGTCCGACTCAGACGCCAGCAAGGTGGAGGTGGAGTACTGGTTTGGGCTGGTATCATCAAAGATGAGCTTGTGGGGCCTTTTTGGGTTGAGGATGGAGTCAAGCTGAACTCCCAGTCCTACTGCCAGTTTCTGGAAGACACCTTCTTCAAGCAGTGGTACAGGAAGAAGTCTGCATCCTTCAAGAAAAACATGATTTTCATGCAGGACAATGCTCCATCACACACGTCCAAGTACTCCACAGCGTGGCTGGCAAGAAAGGGTATAAAAGAAGAAAATCTAATGATATGGCCTCCTTGTTCACCTGATCTGAACCCCATTGAGAACCTGTGGTCCATCATCAAATGTGCGATTTACAAGGAGGGAAAACAGTACACCTCTCTGAACAGTGTCTGGGAGGCTGTGGTTGCTGCTGCATGCAATGTTGATGGTGAACAGATCAAAACACTGACAGAATCCATGGATGGCAGGCTTTTGAGTGTCCTTGCAAAGAAAGGTGGCTATATTGGTCACTGATTTGTTTTTGTTTGGTTTTTGAATGTCAGAAATGTATATTTGTGAATGTTGAGATGTTATATTGGTTTCACTGGTAAAAATAAATAATTGAAATGGGTATAAATTTGTTTTTTGTTAAGTTGCCTAATAATTATGCACAGTAATAGTCACCTGCACACACAGATATCCCCCTAAAATAGCTAAAACTAAAAACTACTTCCAAAAATATTCAGCTTTGATATTAATGAGTTTTTTGTGTTCATTGAGAACATGGTTGTTGTTCAAATTAAATCCTCAAATAAAATTAATCCTCAAAAATACAACTTGCCTAATAATTCTGCACTCCCTGTATACCGTCAAATGTTTTAATGTGTGTGTGATATTCCTCTCAGGATATTCCGAGGACGGAGGGGTGATGAAGGGCGAGGTGATTCCCGAGCACGAGTTCGCCGCCGGTCCCGTGCGCCTGGACGACGAGACCGAGTTTCCTCCAGTGAGCATTCAGAACCCATAAAATCCATCCGCATCCCAAAAAAACGAATCACTAAACTCCACCTCTGTCCGGCTGTGTGTGTGTGTGTGTGTGTGTGTGTGTGTCCCCTCGTGCCTTAGGCTGTGTGTTCAGGTTTTACAGCAATGATCACCGATTGTTTAGTTTTGTTGTATAATCTTCACCTCAGGCTGTAGGTGCTCGAGGTTCCTCCTGGTGAGGTGAAGATTCTGAGCGTCACTAAAAGTAAAAAAAAAATTTTTTAGCCATTATATTTTATTCTCTATAAAGCTGTAAAGCTGAGCAGATCTTCATTGCCCACTGGGTTCTGGTTTACTTTTTCACTCAGTCTCCTAAATTCTATTCATCGGAGCAATAACTTCACCCGAAACGTCCTTAACGTCTCCTGTATCAGGCACGCCGACGCTTGGTGTACGGTATTAGTCACCATCCTGTACACAAGGGGAACTATTAAATACGCGTAACTTCCGTGACCATCACTCGTCTTTCTCAGTTCCATTTTTTTTTTATCCAGAAACCGAACTGCACTCGAGAAACAAACGGTAGCTGAAGTAACGGGCTCGTTCGATTCGACCGCACGTCATGTTTTTGCTCTCTCAGAGGTAAGAGGTTACAGCGCCGAGATTGAAATCGCAGACGCTTCCTCAAAAGAGTGTCATGGTGTTTTGTTTTTTTTCTTTTCTTTTTCTTTGCTTAAATTTTTTCTTTAACTGCATTCGTACAGTTATACAGGCCTGAGTGACTCTGTTCTACAAACATCCCTTCAACTTTTAATATTTTGAACTGAAATCACTGCGCTCACGGCAACAACAGCGTCAGCCGGCTAACGTCTGTGAGAGAATTGGGACACTTATGTTGAGAGACAGATGGAATGACATTAAAAACAGACAGACACATTAATAGACAGACAGAACGACGCATTAACAGACGGACGGAATGACGGATTAACAGACAGACGAAACGACGGATTAACAGACAGACGGAACGACAGATTAACAGACAGATGAAATGACGCATTTGGAAACAGACGGACACATTAACAGATGGACGGAATGACACATTAACAGACGGACACATTAACAGATGGACGGAATGACACATTAACAGACGGACACATTAACAGACGGACGGAATGACACATTAACAGACGGACACATTAATAGAAGGACGGAATGACACATTAATAGAAGGACGGAATGACACATTAACAGACGGACGGAATGACACGTTAACAGACGGACACATTAACAGACAGACGGAATGACACATTAACAGACGGACACATTAATAGAAGGACGGAATGACACATTAACAGACGACCGGAATGACACATTAACAGACAGACGGAATACATTGAGAAACTGACTGCCTCTCAGGCATCTTTAGCTCACCTACATCAGTACCTGACTTTACTAACACCCTTGTGGTTGAATGAATCTCCAGAAGCACACTCCAAAATCTAGTAGAACATCTTCCCAGAAGTGTGGAGGATATTGTAACGGAAGAATGGGGACTAAATCTGGAACGGGATGTTTAAAAAGAAGCACATGGCAAATTTATGGTCAGGTGTCCACAAACCTTTGATCATGTAGAGTAGCTAAAGAAAGTAGAAATCATTTCTTGTACCTGTAAGATTTCAGCTTTAACTTTCACTTGTTGGCGATTTCTGGATTCTCGGTGGGGCGTCGATTTTCTAAACAGCTTCCGTTACGTTTTGTATTTTATTAAGTTGTTTTTTTTGCGCAAATCTCTGATGTGAGCACTTTTAAACAAGAGAGGAAAGAAACAAAGAAGTGAAAGCTGGTGAGGGAACGGAGTTTTATCGCTGGCTGCTGAAATGAAGTGATGCAGGAACGTGTTCATTCATTCATTATTTCATAAAATCACTCACGGTGAGAGAGCGGAGGACAGGGGGTGTGTCCGAGCCCATTATCATAAAACTACAGTAATTATTCCATGTATTGTTTTTGCATCAAGCATCAGTGTGTGTGTGTGTGTGTGTGTGTGTGTGAGAGAGAGTGAGAGAGTGAGAAAGAGAGAATGTTTAAGAATGTGCGTGTGTGTGAGATTGCATATGTGTGTGTGCGTGTGTGTGAGATTGCATATGTGTGTGTGCGTGTGTTTTAAAGATTGAGTGTGTGTGAGAGTGTGTGAGAGTGTGTGAGAGTGTGTGAGAGAGAGTGTGTGAGAGTGTGTGAGAGTGTGTGAGAGTGTGTGAGAGTGTGTGAGAGTGTGTGAGAGTGTGTGAGAGTGTGTGAGTGTGTGTAAGATGATCCCGATAACACACACACTCTTGCTGCTGCACTTGTTTTTGACTCCAACACCCCCTCCCCCTCCCCCACCCCTGAGTTTGAGATTAAAGGAAACCCTTTCTTGTGGTTCTGGTTTCTGGTAGATAAATCGGTGTCTTGGTGGATCTCGTCGTGGCAGAACCGGCCGCCCGTGAGAGCCTTCCATCCGGACCGGGACGACCCTCAGTACACGAGCCGGCAACTAATTAATGCGTTTCAGGAATAATTAACTCCCAGTTCCGGGATGAATCCGAGTCATTTCAGGGTGCTAACGATTTCACGATCACGAAAAACAAAACCCCGCAGAAGCACCGGGAGGGGGCGTAGTCAGCATGGTTGCTCGCTCTCCCGAAGGGCCGTGTTATATGCATGAACAAAACCGTCGCCACGGACACGACACGCGTCTCAGCAAGATGTTAAAAAAGAAAGGAGGGGAAAAAAAAAAAAACCTGTAGCATCGTATATTATATAATATAATATTTTATTCTATTATAATTACGGATACATTTTGTTTAACCTCGTCATATTTACTGATGGATTCCGTTGTTTTTTTGTTTTGTTTTGTTTTTAACGTGTATTAATACCTAATCCTTGTTTACACGTCACCATCCTGAACACTAATACCGCAGGATGTGCTTTTAAAATAAAAACATGTACGTGCCTATGAGTTTCTTTGTACGTCGCAGAAGTTTGCTGGAAGACCAAAAAAAAAAAGAAAAAAAATGTAGAAACTAGGAATAAATTGATGCAAAGCACTTCTCTTTTCTACTCATGTTTTTTTTTTCTCTCTCTCTCTCTCAATACTCTTCTCTATTTACACAAATACATCATACACACATTTGAGGGTTAGGGGCCTTGCTCAGGGGCCCGGAAGCGAAAGTTCAGCATCGCTGGGATTTGAATTCGGGACCTTCAGATCCAAGGGCCAGTGCCTTAACCACTAAACTACCACGTCACCAAATACATCATACACATTTCAGGGTTAAGGGCCTCGCTTAAGGGCCCAACCGTGGCACGTTGGAGATGCTGGATTTGAACTCGCAACCTTCAGCTCGATGGGACTGAAAAGCCATCATTTCTAACTTGAACATCTTAAAAAACGGTGTGGTGGAGCCCAAGCTTGTTCCAGCTTAACGTTCAGCTCCATGAAGATCTACTTACATGGGTTGGAGTGGAAGATCTCCTGCTATAGAGCTCCAACCCTTTCAAACATGCTGAATGTGAATACTGACTGCACTCCTCATCTACATTAGTGCCTGACTTTACTAACACACATGTGGGCACAAATCTCCACAAAATCTAGTGTCATCACATGATGACGTTCTAAGATTATGAGCGGTGAACTGAAGAACACTGAAGATCGGCAGCAAGTGAACATTTTGTCCTCAAAGTTGACGTGCTAGAAGCAGGACAAATGGATTTAAGGATTTGAGCGCCAAATTGTGACGTCTAGACGACTGACTCGGAGCATCTCCAAAACGGATGCTTCTGGTCTGCAGTGGTCAGAATCTATCCAAAGTGCTCCAAGGAAGGAACAGTGGTGAACCGGCAAAAGGGTCGTGGCCGGCCGAGACTCACTGATGTACGTGAAGATTGAATGCTGGTCCGTGTGGTCCGATCCAACAGACGAGCTCCTGTAGCTCAAACTGCTGAAGAAGCTCATGCTGTTAATGCTCGATGGGTCACGACTGTTTTGGAAGCTAAAAGGAGAACCATCACAATATCAGGCAGGTGGTCATAATGTTATACCTGATCGGTGTATGTATGTTTACACAGTATACACAGTATTGCAATGCAGAGTTAATTATCCAAATATTACAATGTTTGGTGAAAGATGCCAATCTGGTAAAAAAAAAAGTGAAATTCGGTCATAAATCGAATCGCATCTCTGTATCAGCATGTCTTTGAGTTCAAGGGTCCATAAAAGCCATAAAGCTGCTTTTCTTTTGCACACACAATCAAGTGGAGTGTTGCAGTATCTTATAACGTTTATATGGAATCTTATCGGCTCCTGCACCTCGACTGAACTTAGATAATCCTGATAAACTCAGGTAAGTCACATCAAGCAGCTTACAGTAAACAGAGAAACAGAAGAAAAAGCAGACCACAGTGCTCCATAAAACAACACAAGATACATAATCGATAATACATTAATAAATAAAGACATTTACTATACAGTCATAGTGCAGATGAGGTCAAGTGCTGCAGTGCAATGATCATTTTTCCTGAGTAAGTCCAAAGTGCAGGGTTGCAAAATAGTGGTCCATGTTGATTGTGTTCATGTAACACATATGAAATGAACAGTGTGCGATTTACATTACTGTAATGTTAGTGTTAATAGAAGCAGGTCATGATGACGATGGAAACGATGGTGGGTTCTTGGTATTATTGATGAGGTCGGTTACAGGTGGGAATGGTTTTGGTCCTGCTGGTCCGTAGCCTTCTGTCAGAGCGGGGGTGATTTAAAAAGTCTGGACACAGACATAAAAAAAAATTTGTCAAGTCAAATGAAATTAAATGACTTGGGAAACTAGTAAAAGCTTCTAATTTGGGATGTAGGAATGAAACAATCATGAAAAACTTGAAGGATGTAGACATACCTAGAAGGAAAGAAGCCTAAAATATGGATAGATGGAAACTAAATAACCAGCCAGCAGTAAAGCGAAAAAGAAGCATAAAAAACCCCACGAGACAAAGACATCAGAATCAAGCAGACAAGAGGAACAAAGAAATTAGAAACAAGAAGATCTAAAAGAGCAGTAATATGAGGAAAAAGGCACTAGGAGGCGAAATAGTAGGAAATGATCAAACAAGGGATATATATATAACGAAAACCCAAGGGAACTAAGGAACCAGGAACAAACAACGGCAGTAATTAAAACAAAGAGGCAAGGCGATTGGAGGAGAAGAGACAGGCCCATCCTGTAGGAAATGGCTGCATAAGAACCAGAGACAGATGAAGGACAAAACAGCCAATGTGAAGGTATTTTTAAAAGCTATTTGACCCTGGAGGGCTCCAGGATTGTTTTCTGGTCATGTTCAAAATCTGTTTTTTCCACTCTATAATAACTGATTGTACCAGCATAGAAGTAGAATTAGAATAAAACCTTTAGGGGTGTTATAGTAAAACCACCAATGGTATGAGCATGAAGCAAAATAACTGTATATCCTCCACTCTTCTGTGAAGGTGTTCCACTAGATTTTGTAGTGTGATTTTGGCGTTTTGTGGAGAGTCATTAGTAAAATCAGAAACTGGTGTAGGTGAGGTGAGAAAGTCTGGGGTGCAGTCAGTTTTCACATTTGTCATGTTGAGTTCAGAGCTCTATAGCAGGCCACTTAACATCTTCAAATCCAATGAATGTACAGCATATCTTCAAGGAGTTTACTTTGTGCACAGAGGAATTTTCATGCTGGAACAGGTTTGGGTCTCCTAGTTCATGTGAAGGGAAAATTTAATGCTATAACCCCCAATGACATCCTATACAGATGTGTGAATCTAACTTTGTGATAACATTTAAACATCTGGCTGGAAAAGTCATGTGTCCCAATACTTTTATTCATACTTTTGTTAATATGTGCATTTTTGCCAAGGGTCAGTTCAAGCTACAAATAAATTCTATAGAAAGATTATATATTAGATGCGGACGATTTCAGGAGTATAAATAAAATTTGGTCTTCTGTCCATAAAATAGTTGTGACACATAACTAATGACTCACTGGGTGTCCTGGGATGACCGGACCAAACTAAATCAGTCCAGACGTCCCTTTTCCAAACAAGGTTCCAGTACAAAAGTAGATTTGCTTCCCTCATGCTTATTTAGTCAGACGACTCTTATAATTGATACTTACAAAGTAATTATTATAATTCCAGGCCTTTTATATGACAGTAAAAAACTTCCTGAGAAGAAACCGAGCCTAAAGGGTTTAACGTCGTCAGCGCAGGAATGAGGCCAGGCTGGGGGAAGCAGGGATCGGTGTCACGCGATATTTCCAGAAGCAGAAGTGAGTCAGGATTTCCTCAGAAGTGAAAAGGCCGATCCAGACAGTGTAGGAACCCAGGAGGTGGATTCGGTTCTGAGCTGTCCAGGGTCCTGAACAAAGGAGAAGAATTTTCATCACTATGATTATCTGGGTTTGTGTTTCAGCAAACATCTGGTCTGAAAATATTCATATTTGAATTCTTGTTTTGTTCTAGAAAAATATATTACAATAGTTATTTCGCTGATCTGATCTCTGTGTTAGTCTGACTACATTTATTCGAGTAGTTCTGGTAGTTTGTTGCCTAATGCTTGCTTGTTGTTAGCTTGTTTACTCTAATGCTTGTTTGTGGTTCCACATTTAGTCCCCATTTGCTGTTCTAATTCCCTGCAGGTACTGATGTAGGTGAGGTGAGGAAGCCTGGGGTGCAGTCAGTGTTCATGCTAAAGGTGTTTAATAGGGCTGGAGCTCTATAGCAGGAGATCTTCCACTCCAATTTATATAAAGTGTGTCTGCATAGAGTTGGCTTCGTGCACAGAGGCTTTGCCATACTGGATCAGGTTTTGGCTTCTTCTAGTTTAAATGAAACAAAAAATTTCATGATAGCACATACAAAGACGTCCTATACAATTGTGTGCCTCCAGATTTTTGGTTACAGTTTGGGGAAGAATCACATATGGCTGGAAAAGTGAGACAATGTCCGTTGTGAAAAGTGCTATAGAAATAAACTTGACTTGACTTGGAAAAGTCAGGTGTACCAACACTTGTCCATATAGTGTAGTTTTAACTATTTACAGTAATGCTAGTTAGCCTACTTACTCCAATTCCAGTTTGATGTTAGCTTGTTTAATCTAATATCAGCTTATTGCTCACCGGGTTACATTAATGCTAGCTTGTGATTGGCTTGTTTAGTCTAATGCTAGGTGGAGATTTTGCTTAAGTGGAGGCTTATTTAATAGTTGATTAAAGACTTATTTCACAGGTTAAAACCAGGTCCTGCTTGTTTGGAATGAATACTTAATCCACACCAGGCAAGGTTGACCTCTGCTTTTCCAAAAATTTGGTCTGAACATGTTTTTAAATCCATGTGTGATTAGACTTTTAATTCGGTTTTCTCTATAAATCTTTTACCTTCATTGAACTCCTCACACCCTGCTCTGTATAACATTCCTTTCAAGTGACTACCATGGCCTGACTTCACACTCATTCCCTAGAGATATTATATAAACAGTATCTCACTTCTATGTTTTGCACCCACGTGATGGACTGAATCTCTACAAACATCTGGGTCACTCATGTTTCTTTAAAGACAGGCCTTTATATTTATTCACCAAAAACTATTGCAATATACACATTATACTAATAAAATTGATAACCCGAAATTTCAAATAACCATCTGTCTGGGAAACTTCTTCATTAAAAATACCCAACAAGTGTCAGAACATTCACTTGAAGGTCAGGGTCACTTCTTCAAGATTGCACCACAGTCCTCCTTACACAACACACCACTGCATCATCATCATTATCACCTAAATAAACATTAACTCACAGTCCAGCCGAACAGAAACTAAATAAAGTCAGAACTCTATAGCAGGCCACTCAACATCTTCAAGTCCAATGAATGTACAGAATATCTTCAAGGAGTTTGCTTTGTGCACAGAGAAATTGTCATGCTGGAACAGATTTGGGTCTCCTAGTAATCTCCTGCTTGTGGAGATTTGTGTAAGAATTATTCAGCCACAAGAGTGTTAGTAAAACATCTTGGAATTTTGTATTAAAAAAATAAAAAGTCTAATTGAAGCAATATTGTTACCCAAATCACTCAGTTGTAGTTGTAGCTCAGTGGTTAAGATGTTGTCTGTCTGATAGGAAGGATGCGAGTTCCAATCTAAGCACCACCAAGCTGCCACTGCTACCACTTGAGCAAGGCCCTTAGTCATATAAATATAAATGCCAAATGCCCTGAATAAATAAAGGGTTTAGTGAAAAAGTGACTTAGAAAACTGCTCAGTTGTATAAATGAAATTACTGTGAATGCATCTTCCAATGATGGCATCTTCTAAATGGCAGAAATGTAATGCATTTCAAATTCAGGCCTTTTCTCTCTTTTTTTCTTTTTTTTTTGGCTGAGCCTGGAATTTAATTTTTTTCCTCTGTGACGTTTTTTAATACATTTTATTGTCTCACAAACCACATCAACAATTCTTTTCGAGACACCAGACACCAGACACGTTAACTGGGTTCTTGGTGCGAGTGCGAAAAAAACAAAAACATACTTCAGATGTGAGTAAGAGGGACATGGTGTACATTTCGCTTTTTTAGCTGTTGCGCCACTTTAATTGAGTAAACTTCTCATTTGACGCCTCCACCTTATGTCCTGTACAACTTGAACAGGTATAATTAAGTGAGAAAATGCAGCATGAGAACAACGAGAGACACTACACAAATTACATACAAAATACAATAACAAACTTCACTATATATATATATATATATACTGGAAATCTACTATATAGTGCACTGTATGAGGCATCGGCCATTTTGAACTGGTGTCCGGATTCTGATTGAACAACTTCCTTCCCTACATTCATTCCCTCGTTCATACCCACAATGTTTTTTTATTGTAGATTTAATGTACACTCGTCCACACACTATTTCTCATATTGCAACCCAACCCAATGCAAAGGATAATTTAGTTTGGACAAAAAATGTTCACCACAATTTATGCCGTTTAGCTCTGGAGTCAGCTAGACAGGGAATGCTGGAAAATGTTGTGTACATGGCGTATGTTTATATACTTGTTTATTCTCGTTGATTGTTACTTCATGTTCAACCAATGAAATAAATGTGACAGATAGTGGTGTTTTTTTACTATTTTATTTTTCAATTATTTCTTATATTGAATGTATTTCTATATGAAAATAAACAAATTGTGAATAGAAATGACATATGATTGACTGTTCCACGATACACACAACGTTTATATGACGGAGGGGTAAAAAATAAGATGAAATAGTCCATGACAGTCTCTAATCTCTAACGTCAGGATCCGAATCTGTTCACTCCTTTTCATCTCATTCTTCTCATAGAGTGAACTGAACGACCATGCACTACACAGGGAAATGAGAGATTAAGATGTTGGACTTCTGATTGCGAAGGTTGTGAGTTCAAATCCCAGCACCACAAAATAGCACTATCCTCCACTATTGCAGGAGTACCGAAAAAACGAGTGCGGCATGGGATAGAACAACGTATTTTTATATAATTTCAGCTGATGTCCTGAAAAATTCCACATTCATGTCCATGTCTCAAATAAACAAAAAAATATTTTTGTTTATTTTCTGCTTTTATTTGATTCATATTCAAAATGCAAGTAAAACAAAAAAAGCAGAGTAGCTGGAAAAAGCAGTTAGTAAATAACATATTTTTGCGAGAGTGGGACTGAAAAATTCGTCCCTTGCAGGACTCTACCACCAAGTTGCCACTGCTGGACCCTTGAGCAAGGCAAGGACTCTCATCTGCTAAATTGTATATGAGGTGGTATCGAATGTTTCAAAACTAGTTTTGTAACACTTATGAACCCCCACACCTACTTAGATCAAAAGGTACAGGCTATTTGTTGGTACCTCAAATAATGAAGACTAGATCAGGGGGCAGATCTTTCTCCTATAAACCCCACAGTTATGGAACAACCTTCCAATCAGTGTTTGGAACTCAGACACAGTCTCAGTGTTCAAGTCGAGGCTGAAAACATTTATTTAGTCAAACCTTCTGCAGATTTTCTTAGGTAAAGAAACAGATCTGGAAGGATCATAGATGTAGAGTGTTTGGTGAACTGGGATATTGTATATTTCGTCCCCTCACTTTCACACGTTTACTCAGGTTTGTTGACGGTGGTGTGGTGGGTCGTCTCTTATCCGAGAGATCCCTCATGTCTGAGTAACCTTCTGGTTCTCCCTTTTAGTTCTGCTGCCATAGCGAGTCTTGCCGGAGTCCCAACTTCACAGTGTCCTTAACTTTCATACAACAATAAGGACACAAAATAATCCATATCCTCCTCTTTCTGTCACCCCTCTTCTCTCTCTCTTTCTTTCTTTCTCTCTCGGTTGAGTTGAACATGCTACCGAGGCACCAGTGACCAGTGTTCCTGCTCCTCTCCTTGGATCTGCCCACTTTGTCCCGGCCTGCCTCTGGAATGGCTGCGACTCTGTGCAGCTGTTGATGGTTTCGCATCAACGTTCTCGGAATCCAGGAAATTACGGAGTTAACATGTCTGCTACACTGACTCAGGACTACAGTTTGCATCTGATCACCATCACTGCACACCTCAACATTGTTTAGCTGTAAGAAACCCAGATGAGGATGGGTTCACGCTTTTCCTCTCAAGGTTTCTTCCTTATGAAATGAGTTCAGAGTTCACTCATCAGAGACAAACTTACACTTATAAGGAACCATGAAGAGTCAATGTTCATTGTTAAAAGTGCAATACAAATAAAAATTTATTGAATTTAATTGTAAAAATACTTTTGTAATTAAGGAAGTGAAGTTCTTGTAACCTAAAGCATTCGTGGGAAAATGTGTCCTCGGTGTCCCTCAGTTGTTAAATAACACAAAACAGTAGGGAACAGGGCGTTCTTGTGAAACTGCTGATAAGTCCTTATCAAACCCTGAGAGTGTGAGGGAGCCGAGTGCGCATGCGCGTGACGTCAAACACCGCAGCATGGCTTCCCCTCGTGCAATAACGCGTTTAAGCGTCGGTTCTATGAGACAAGTGTGCAATTGCAATTGAACAAAGTCAACACACACACATACACACACGGTGTCAGGAGCAGGAGCGGGTGTGTTAAATAAGATCCCTTCGTCGTGTCTCTGCAGTCATGTGGCAGCGGCGCAGAATAAACCGGAATAAACCTGTTCTGCCCGGTACCATGCCTCACGCGCGCTCCGACGCAACACAAGAAACACAAGAGCATGCATGCATAATAATAAATAAATGAAAATAAAATAATAATAAAAATATATATACAAGTTTTCATGCACATTCATTTATTATTATTATTTTTATCTTTCCAGTACTTTTACATTCTTTCCTATTAGTATAAAACCTTTATTATGTATAAAGGCTCTATTATTTAATTTATTTACAAAAAATATATGCAAAGCTAAATAACAGTATAGAAGGTTATACAGAAGTTTTGGCCGAATGCACAACGTTTTTGAAAAATATATTTAATATTTATTCTTTCAACACACGCATACTCATATTAAATATTCACATAAACACATTTTCCTGCAATGCAAAAGTGCTTATAAATAATATACAGTGGATACTGAGAGCCTGGGTGAACCTGGGAGAACCTGGGTGAACCTGGGTGAACCTGGGAGAACCTGGGAGAACCTGGGTGAACCTGGGTGAACCTGGGTGAACCTGGGAGAACCTGGGAAAACCTGGGAGAACCTGGGTGAACCTGGGTTGCCTTTGAGAGGAGGACAGGGGAGAAAAGGGAGGGAGGGGGGGGCATATAAATAAGGCAATTGGTTTATTAATATTTATATTCATATGCCCAATGTTGTTATGTTGCAGTTGTATGCTACAATCATTTTGGGTCATTAATCTACACTCAGTACCCCATAATGACAAAGTGTTCCCCTCTCAGCCATCGTAGGCATAAACAACAGTCTACAGACGTGTTTTGTCAGTCGAACGTGGCTGTAACCGTTTCCCTCTAACTTACTAATGCTGAATGCTGACGCTAGCTAGCTGTTTCTGTGAGGCGAATTTGACATCTGATTGGTTAATACCAAAACAGCCCCATTGCTGATATAGACTAGGGTAAAAAAGCCGACACTACTGATTCTGAAGGCCCTGGGTAGATTATATTTGACATGGCAGAACATAAAGGCTGAAATCTGAATGGATAAAAAAATATAACATCCACATACACGTACTGGAAGCAGTGCAGCCGAGAAAAAAAACACTACGCAATGAAGATAAGCAACTGTTGGGAATAAATTAATAAAATTTCTTCGAACAAATATTATAATTTCAAGTCAGTGCTTATGATAGTGTTTAGGCCTGCAGAGAAGGTCTACATATACATATTATTATATATATATATATTTATATATATATATATTTATATATATATTTATACATATAGAGTATATATGTATGTATGTGTATTACATACTATAATATATAATATATATGGGATTTACAGTAAATATACATATACACTGTATATTTAAATAAAAAAAATACATATATACTGTAAATCCTGTATCCTATATATATATTATATGGGATTTTCAGTATGTAGTGCGACACGGGAACGCGCACTGTCAGAGAACACACATGCACGCGCGCGCACACACAAACACGTCTCTGAACAAGCCGGTCGCGGTTTGAGCGCGTGCCCCATACCGGCTCGAGCCGGTATATAAAACAATTGCATAGGAAGAGAAAGAGGGATTGAGAAAGGGGATAGAGGGAGATACAGATAGAGGGAGAGGGACTGGGGATTTGGGATACGAGGACCGGCCGGTTACAAAAGTGATGCTCGCGATAGAAACGGAGTTCCGGTTGATTTAGAGCACGCGAGCGCCGGTGAGTTTTTTTTTTTCTCTATCTCTCTTTTCTTTGAAAGCGGCTGGATCAAACGGGATCCGCACGCGCTCCTTTTATCATGACCAAATAAAGAAATGAAAAATTAAAAAAATTATCCACATTTGAAGTCTTCAGTAGGAGAAAGTATCTGTAGACTCGGAACATTAAGATGCTCTTCGGGGGGCTGATAGGAAGAGAGTTTGGGGCTTTTTATTTATTTTTAAGCGAATATTTTTCACGTTTTTGATTTCTTTTTTTTTTTTTCGGTAAGTAAATTTAATCTAATATTTATATTTCTGGTATATCTCCGGTATATCTCTGGTTAAATTATTTTTTTTTGCTGCTGCTCGAAGAAATCTTTAAATTAAATGTCCCTTATTTGCATTTGGAGGACATGTGCGTGTATTTCCTTTATTACACCTCATATTCTTATATTCTAACAAAACAATTGTGTAGTAACTGGTTGGAGCCGGTTTTCGGTTCGTGCGTTCCGCATTGCTGTGCAGTAAAAATGATGCTGATGCACCATGAAGTGAAGAGAAAAAAACAGATCATATCTAATATTTTGTAATATATTTATATATGTATGTGTATATATATGTATCTATATGTCATTAATAAATAATGAAGGATTTGACAGGCAGGAAGTGAGAAGTTCACAAAAAAAAAAAAAAAAAAAAA
>MU535751.1:3521072-3589950 GCA_024362625.1 Silurus asotus | reverse complement strand
AAAAAAAAAGACAGTTTCCTGTAACTAACGGCCGTGTCTGGCGTAAACCACGCCCAACTGTGACGTAATAGCCACCCCCCCACTCCATGTTTATCTCCGTAGCGAGCAGCAGGGGGCGGGTTCGACTTATAAATATTAATGATCACGGGCTCGGAACTGACATGTGGTTGCCGTGGCAACCGGACGTGTTTCCTTAATTTGTTACTATTGCTTTTGATCTCGGTCGGTTTGGAGTTTTAGCATGAAGGGCGCACGGTTTTAGTGTTTCCTGAAAAATTTTCGAAAGCTTTAGAACCTCTTTTCCTGATGGTAGGAGAGTGAGGAGTGTGTGTGAGGGGTGTGTGGGGGTTGCGGAGCGTGTGGTGTAAAATGTCCATGATCGAGGGCAGAGAGACTCTGATGATCTTCTCGGCCGTCCTCACTTTCCTCTGTAGGGTCTTGCGATCCGAAACGATGCAGTTCCCAAACCAGGCAGTGACGCAGCTGCTTAAGGATGCTCTCAATGGTTTTTCTGTAGAACATGGTCAGGATGGGTGGAGAGAGATGTGCTTTCCTCAGCCTTCTCATGGAGGAGAGGTGCTGTAAGCTTTCTTGGTGATGGAGCTGGTGTTGAGTGACCACCAGGTGAAGTTCTCCGCCAGATGTGCACGAAGGAATTTGGTGCTCGTGATGATCACAACGGTGGATCCATCGATGATCAGTGGAGAATAGCTGCTCTGTGTAAAGTCAACAACCATCTCTTTGGTTTTGTGAATGTTCAGAGACTGGTTGTCGGCGTTAGTCTATCTAATCTGTCCAGTCTGTCTGTGTGTGTGTGTGTGTGTGTGTGTGTGTGTGTGTGTGTATGAAGTTATTTGTTCACTCTTTGCTGACTAACCCATACACGTTTTCCTGTGCCTTTCCCAGACAGGACGTGACGAGTCCACAATGATGGGGTTGATGCTCAAGCTGCGCGGCTTCATGAAGCCCAATGTTTACTCCCAGGTTCCGGAAGGAGGTTGGGGATGGGTCGTGGCCGTAGCCTTCTTTTTGGTGGAGGTTTTCACCTTCGGCATCATCAAGATCTTCTGCATCTTTCTGCAGGATCTCACCAACCATTTCGAAGAGTCAAACAGCCGCGTGTCTTGGATTGTCTCCATCTGCGTGTTCGTCATGTCCTTCTTAGGTTAGACCCCTGGCTGAGACCGTTCTTATCTTCTTCTTTTTTTGTTTTTTTTTTTGTAGGAAAATGCTGTTCAAGGAGATGCTTCAGGAACAAACTAATTATTGAGAAAGAAATGAGGTCTCAAATTATCACAATGAACCAGTTTAGTTAGGGGACATAAAGAAACTGTTGAGGAATGTTGAGGAATGTGACACTCATTATAATAAGTCGTTGAACCTGTTTCAAGCGTGGACGTTGAATTTGGATATCGGCTCTTAACACACACATCATTAATCTATAGACACACATCTATAGACATTTTCCCCAGAAATTTCTTGCCACATGGGAGCAGCTTTTCCATGGCCCGGTACTGGGGGACGTCTGATTTAGGGTTAAAAAAATCTTTACAAATTTCAATTGAAAAATACAACATTTAATGCAACATTTTTAGGGGAAAAAACAGGACTGTTGCATTCAACAATTCATAAGTCTGTGTGAGGACAAAATTTTACGAGCAGTAGAACATTTAATGGAAACATTTAGTTGTTTAAGGAATTTTTAAGAAACATTTTAGGAATGCTGTAAATTTTAAAGAATGTGATTTATTTATTTATCTTTTGAAAGGTAATTTTTTTTAAGAAACATTTTAGGAATGCTGTAAATTTTAAAGAATGTGATTTATTTATTTATCTTTTGAAAGGTAATTTTTTAATCAGATAAAATCAGATATATATTTATTAAAATAATACTTTTGGGATTTTTTTTGGGGGGGGAATTCTGACCATTTTTCGCAATTCCGACTTTATTACAAGTTCTTTTACTTTTTCCCAATTCTCTCCAGTGATCAGAGATGCCACATGATGCTTGTTACTGGAAGAGGCACTACAGAGGGGGTGACACTGCATGATTGGCTACAAATAAAGTTGGAATTGTGGGGGGAAAAAAGTCGGAATTGCGAGAAATAAAGTCGGAATCGCGATAATTAGGCGAACAAATATTTTTTAAGTGGTGGACTTCCATAAAATCAAGAATCAGTTCCAGGGAATCAAAAAATATAAGACTTTAAAACAAAAAAAATATTTTGGGTAAATTTTTGCGATTTATTTTGGGCCGGATGACGATTTAGAAACAAATTTGTCGTCCAGAAAAAAAGTGCCCAGAAAGCATTCCGTTGTTCTTAAGCTCTTGTTTGCTCTTCGTCTGCCTTGAGACCCATTTATGTCATTGTGAGTAGCAGCACTTGTGTGAACCTTGTTAATAAAATAAAGAGCACTGTGTGTATGGAAACGCTCTTAAAGCCTGAAGGCACTTATTAATGGCACTTATGCATGGCTGCAGTCTCCTGCGAGTCATTATGAGAAACTGGTGCATGTTTGCTGAGCCCCTGGTGAGTTTGGTGTGTGTGTGTAGGAGTTCTCTTTTGAATCAGAAGGTCAACGAGGCAAACACTCTGTCAAAAGAAATGTGCTGTGTCATGGTTTGTTGCATGTCAGAGCAGATCTGAATCTCTTTAAGGGCAGATCTGAATCTCAGGCTTGTAGTTCCATGCGTTATTTGCTTTGTCATTAACTGAGGATAGATTTGGATTGTAATTAATATCAACAGTCTTATTACAATGGCTCAGGACCAACAATGCACACCTCAACCATGATAAAACTGCAATGATTGAACATTTGGATGGATTCCCTCAAGGTTTCTTCCTCATGCCATCTAAGGGAGTTTTTTTTCGCCACAGTCGCCACTGGCTCATTCATTAGGGACTTAAACTTATAGGCGCTGAACTAATAAACTCTTTTATACAACTTCATGGAGAACGAGGCACCGAATGTTGTTTACTGGGATCGGTTATCGGGAAAAAATCAGACTCGATAGTTTTTCCGGCTCCCGGGCCATTTTCATTACGACAGTGGCCTCTAGAGGCCACATTTCACGCCACATTTTACCTCTGCAAATCTGCTTTGAGACAATGTCGGATGTTAAAAGTGCTCTTCTACGTGTTAATTCTGTGTGTGTGGTTGTGTTTACAGCTCCTCTATCCTCGGTGCTCTGTAACCGGTTCGGATTCCGGCCGGTCGTGATGGTTGGTGGTTTCCTGCTCAGTTTGGGTACCATCACCACCGCCTTCGCCACATCCGTTTGTCAGATGTACATCACCACAGGCCTTATTTCAGGTACTTGTGCTTTTCTAGGCATTTGTATGAGAGAGTGTGTGTGTGTGTGTGTGTGTGTGTGTGTGTGTGTGTGTGTGTGTGTGTGTGTGCTACTGTGTTCATACAGGTGCAGGATGAGTCCAGGAGCATTAAATCAAGTCGACATCTGTTTCAAACCTGAACAAATTTATTAAATCAATGGGAAAACCCTATTTATACAGTATGCCGGCATACACTATAGGGAACATAGTTTGTAGACACCTAAGCATAAGTTTGGTTTGTGAACATCTCCATTCTCTTGTATAAAAACCTCCACTTTTCCGCTAAGATGTTCCACTGGATTTTGTGGAGATTTGTGTTTATTCATCTACAAGGGCGTTAGTAAAGTGAAGTAACGGTGAGGAGGCCAGTCAGTGTTCACATTCATCGTGTTCATTAGGGTGGGAACTCTATAGCAGGAGATCTTCCACTCCAACCCATGTATCTATATGGGTTGTAGTGTTTGGGTGTCTTAGTTCACATGAAGGGAAACTACTACATTTAAAGACATCAACTTTGTGGTAACAGTTTGGGGAAGAACCACTGTTGGGAAAAGTTAGGTGTCCATATAAGGTATCAATGGAATAACCCATTCTGAGAAAAGGACATGGGATGAAATCAGTGAATTTACCAATTTGTGAATAGAGGAAGAAAATCTGCTCTTTTACCTCAGAAAGTCGATACCAAACGATGTAGTCGCCTTGATTCAATGCTGCAGCTGGTGTAAAATATTTTGCTGAGCGCTGATTCGCTAATACGCCACCATCTGAGTGTATGATCAGATTTGTGGATCTCCTCAGAAGTGTGTATAATAGCAATCAGCAAGCGTTTTTTTGTCCTGTTTTCTGCCGCTCGCTTCCCCCCCGACGATCAGAACACTTTAGTTTGAGCTCAACACAAACCCTTCCCTAATGCAACACTTTTCTTTTTCTCCTCTTTCTTCTCTTCTCTCTTTCTTATTTTTTTTGTTGTTTGTCTCTCTTAATTGCAGTTTTCTTTCAGCCCAGTCTCCGACGCCAGCCAGAGGCCGAGCGGGTTAGCGTGACCTGAGCCCCGCGCACGAGCGCCTGTTACTCTTCCTTTGTGCTGTTTTATTTCAGGCTTTGGTTGCTGCCTGTCTTTCCTGCCCACCATCACCATCCTCTCGCAGTACTTCGACAAGCGCAGGTCACTCGTCACCTCCATCGCCTCCACCGGAGAATGTTTCTCGCTTTTCGCCCTCGCTCCAGGTAACGAGCGCTCTCCATGTTCAGTAGAAATTGCCATTTTTAGTCTTTTCTTTTCTCGAAGACATATAAAAAAAATCGACTTCACTGTTAAAATGTTTGCCTTCATTATCATCATCATCATCATCCTTCTCATTATTTTAGTCTTCAGCGCTTTGAAAGACCATGTCGGCTGGCGGAACTGCATGATCGTCATAGGGCTCCTACAGTCGATTGTGATTGGATGTGGAGCCCTGCTCAGTCCAATCATCATCCTGCCCAAATGTGCCAAGCAGGAAGAGGAAGAAGAAGGTTCTCGGACACCCCTTAAGAAAATTCCCGAGGACAAATACGAGAAGGAGAACGAGTTGACACACACGTCCCTGAGCTCTGTGGATTCCGGGGTTCAGTCCATCTCCTCGCTGGAGCCAAACACGGCCCAGTCAGGAATCTCAAAAACGGCAGAAAAAAGAGAAGATTATGACCGGGAACTGGCATACATTCCTCTGAAAGAAGAGACGATAAAAGGAAAAAGTCTCGACTTGTCACCTCTGAAAGAAGCTAGCTTTATTTTTTACTCCCTCTTCGGGCTCTTCGCCACGCTGGGTTTCTTTGCGCCGCAGCTCTACTTGATCGAGCTCAGCGTGACGTGCGGCGTGCAGCGCAGCCAGGCCACCTACATGCTCTCCATCATGGCTGCGGCAGAGGTTTTCGGCCGCCTGTCAATCGGGTCACTGATGACCCGCAAGCCCATTCGCAAAATCTACATCCTGCTGATCTGCACGGCACTACTGAGCCTGGTGCTCGCCATCTTCCCTGCTGCCTCGTCGCAGTTCTGGACACTCGCTTTCTGCGCCGCCATATGCGGCTTCCTGTTCGGGATGGTCGCCTCCACTCACATCCCAATGCTGGCCGAGGCGGACGTTCTAGGCGTGGAGAGGATGGCGATGGGTGCCGGGATTTACATCTTCATCCAGAGCTTTGCCGGCCTCGCCGGTCCTCCACTCGCAGGTAAACACTTTATGATGTACAGACGAGTAAAAATTCATTCTCTAATCTCTAATATCAAAAAGAGACCAACAGAAATCTTTATAAGCCTAAAGACGTTGACTTTAAACCAAAGGACGACCGATAGCTAGGGTGGATAGTACTTGCCTATAACCAGCGATTCGCCTCTAGAGGCCGCTCTTGTACTGTTATAATGACAGGGGAATTTCTCCAGCACAGACGCAACCCGGAAAAACTATCAGTATGGATTTTTTCCTGATAGACTTATATATGGTGCACTATATGCACAAAATGTTTTAACCCCTGACCATAAGATTGCTATGTGCTCCTTTTGAACATCCTATTTCACATTTAGTCTCCATTCGCTATTATAAGCTCCACCCTTCTTGGAAGATGTTCCACTAGATTTTTTCATGTGGAGCTTTGCCCTCAAAGTCACGTACTGGGGTGGTGAGATGAGAAGGCAGGCAACGTTCACATTCATCTGGTTTAATAGGGTTGAGTTCAGAGCCCGATAGAAGATCTTCCACTCCAACCCACATGTCAGGGGCATTGTCATGCTGGAACAGGATTGGGTCTCCTAGTTCAAGTGAAAATAATACTCCTTTACAATTGTGTGCTCAGTCCCAATACTTTTAAACATACAGCGTGTGTGTGTGTGTGTGTGTGTGTGTGTGTGTGTGTGTGTGTATATATGTGTGTGTATGTGCACGTGTATGTGTGTGTGTGTATGTGTGTGTGTGTATGTGTGTGTGTGTGTGTGTGTATATTCAAGTGCCTTTTTTACTGAAAGTGTGTGTTTGATTTTGCAGGCGTGTTTGTGGACATGACGACGGATTACGGCTATGCCTTTTACTTCAGCTCGGCCGGGGTGTGTGTTGGCGCTTTATTCCTCTCGCTGGTGCGACCGGCTAAAACCGGCTGGAAATGCTGCAAGAAGGACAGGAAGTGTGTGAAACAGGAACAGCAGGTTGTTCCAGATGACTTCCTGGAAGTAGACATCGTTCTGGAGGGCAGCGAGGAGACAAGGAACACCACCAAAGTCTGAGACGCAGGCGTACACAAACACGACACGCACAAAACTTGAACGATCCACCAAAAGACATACATTACAGATGTTTTTTTTGTGTGTGTGACCAAATGAAACCTCAAGCTGGTGATGCTGCTGTTTCTCATTTCTTGATTTTTATTTTGTACATTTATTTTATATTTTTCTTTGTGAAGATCTCCGTATGGGTGAGTGACGAGTTACAGAGGTTACCATTTAGCATCGTTCTACACACACCAGACACAAATGAGAGTCGTCTCATTAAGGCCACCGTTTGCTTCCCGCTCCATAACGACGCTAATTAGAGGGCAAACTTGCCAACACTTCTTCAATTGTCAGTGATGAAGGCGTCATTGAGTGTTTTAATTATGTAAAAAAAAAAAAAAAGGTGAGTGACGAGTTACAGAGGTTACCATTTAGCATCGTTCTACACACACCAGACACAAATGAGAGTCGTCTCATTAAGGCCACCGTTTGCTTCCCGCTCCATAACGACGCTAATTAGAGGGCAAACTTGCCAACACTTCTTCAATTGTCAGTGATGAAGGCGTCATTGAGTGTTTTAATTATGTAAAAAAAAAAAAAAAACGTGTCACAGTAGCAGAGAAACAACCTGTATTTGTATTTCTTATGGTGCCACTTGTATAAAAATATACAACGACTAGAGGTCGACAGATTTTACTGATAACCGATTAATCGACCGTTAGCACTTTATTGCAAAATAAAAATAAAAATTATTGCAACGCAGTAGTCTTTAGGAAGACTTCAAAAAGATGGCCATTTTAGGCACGACTGTTTGTAATTGTGTGAAATGGTAACGCTTTAAAGTAAGAGTCCATTTGTAACATTAACTGAAGTAAATAAACGTTTAAAAGTTTTTTTTAAATATCGTTTGTTGCAAAATTTTAATAAATGTTTAATCTGTTAACTTCAGTTAATGCACCGTGAACTAACATGAATGAGGTACATCGCGCAGTCTGACGTGTCAAAACAAACAGCATGTGACATCAGTGATTCACCACAAGAGGCTGCTATCGCACTCTATAATGACAGCAGACCTTCTCCAGAGCAGACGCAACCCGGAAAAACTATCCGTATGATTTTTGATGATAGATGGTGGTTCCTGCAATCAATTTTGATGCTGATTAATTAGCAAAACCAGTGAAATGGTCGACCTCTAGTTTAACCTGATGCATGGTAATGAATCAAACTCACTGAACTACAAAAAAAAAAAAAAAAAAAAAAGTTTTTTTAAGAAAACACTGCATGACTTCCTTCGCTTCTCGATAGATAAATAATTCTGACATTTTTAAATTTTGTGGCTTTTATTGTCTTTTCACAACTCTGTGTGTGTTGTGCGCACACAACACCGTAGACATCATTGGCAAGCCGCCATTGAGAGCAGAACTGCCCTCTGATTAGCAGATTATATCCTGATACAATCAAGAGAATCGTAAGGAAAAAAAAAGGTTGGGTTCGTATCCCATGGGTTTCGTATGGCCTCTGGTTTTGAGGAGTTGCTTAGTACATATGTGAAACCCAGACCTTCATCATTTACATGCGACATCACATCATTCATCGCTCACGTCTGATAACATTCCATCTTATTGTAGTGAACGGAAATGAAGGATGTCTTTCTCTGAGAAGGAAAGCTTACAGGACAGCTATTCTCTACCTTCTAAGGAACATCTAATGAGCCTTAGAAGATCTGGCGGTCCACAGATCTGTTGCGATCGGTGCACAGTACGATACTTACAATGGAAACAGTGTGCATTTTGAATGCTCTACAAAATGATTGTACTTTGTTTTTCGTCCACATCATCTTCTTCTTACACTCCAGGTAGATCCAGCGCTACGTCTTCCATGTTATCATAGTTATAAAGAAAAGATAAAGAATGAATGGAGCAACTCTCTCTTTTTTTCTTTTTTTGTCCCTTAACGAATCCTGCGTCATTACAACACAACAAATCAAATGAACAACATTTAATATGCGTATTTATTTTCAGGCATTGGCAAAGATGATGTTGCGGGCGAGAAACAATCGGACATCAAGTGCGGCTGTGATTATGTGATAGCGATAATCCCCGCCCTCTAATGCTGATGAAATGTGTCCCTCAAGCTGTATTAGGGTGTAGGGATGTTTAGACTTGAACTCTGATGCGCACACACACATAATCTTTATGACTTGAACAGCGTTGATTTTCTCGGCCATCATTAAATAATTTATTGCACTGTTTGTTTTGCAATCTTTTTATATATATATTACATCACATCAAGTCAGTCTTTGTTAATGATTTTTTTAGTTTGTTTTGTTTACAATAATGAAACCTGCGTGCAATGAAACCAAACCTTATTGTAGTAATGCTCTGAAATGCTGCAAAAGATGGATTGCAACAAGATTCATATTTACACAGAAATAAAAATCTGTTGATTATTTTTACAGGGTGTCTTTGTTTTTTTGCACTAATATGCACACGGGAAGCTGAATAACCCAGAACTTGGAAAGGCGTCATGGAAAGGTTCATACTTCTGATATTAAATCCATACCTGTGTCAGGAATGAGGATGTGGAGGAGAACTATACACAGATTTAGTATAAATATACACTAATATTAAATAAGCAACATGCATTTCGTCCGTCAGCGCCACCTGCTGGTTGCTTTGATTCTGTTAAACCTAGGTAAAACCTTTCCAGCCAAATTTACTTTTCCAAATTGTTAAGTTGGAGTCACACAATTGTATCGTATGTCTTTGGATTGAAGACATGAAACCTGTTTCCGCATGACAATGTCCCTGTGCACAAAAGGGAGCTCAGGTGTCCACAAACATTTGTCAGTATCTGCAGTGTGTTCAATCACGACGGTGAGATGAACTGGACAGAATAAGAATGATGTCTAGAGAGGAAAAAAAAAATAGAGGAAAATTAAAAATTATTTTAGCGTCTAAATTTTTACAATTAGAAATAAATAAATAAATAAATTAAATCAATTTAAAGTTTCGTGTGAAGTTTGCAGTGGATTAAATATATATATATATATACAGTACAGACCAAAAGTTTGGACACACCAAGAAGGAGAGTGATGGGGTGCTGCACCAGATGACCTGGCCTCCACAGTCACCGGACCTGAACCCAATCGAGATGGTTTAGGGGTGAGCTGGACCGCAGAGTGAAGGCAAAAGGGCCAACAAGTGCCAAGCATCTCTCTGGGAACTCCTTCAAGACTGTTGGAAGACCATTTCAGGTGACTACCTCTTGAAGCTCATCAAGAGAATGCCAAGAGTGTGCAAAGCAGTGATCAAAGCAAAAGGTGGCGACTTTGAAGAACCTACAATATGAGATTTTTCAGTTGTTTCACACTTTTTTGTTATGTATATAATTCCATATATAATTCCACATGTGTTCATTCATAGTTTTGATGCCTTCAGTGTGAATCTACAATTTTTATAGTCATGAAAATAAATAAAACTCTTTGAATGAGAAGGTGTGTCCAAACTTTCGGTCTGTACTGTATATTATGGGTTTATTGAATCTAAACAAGAGAAGATAAAACTTCAGATCATGCACGGTCACCTACAGCCTTCTAATTGACTCGGAATCATTACATTCATTTCTTCCACAAACAAATTTCCAAAAAAGAAAAAGATGGAATAAAACCAGACGTTATTTTCCCGTTCTGTCTGCAGGAAGTTACAGCTCTACCTCTGCCATGTTAATCTGTATTCTATGTGACCCTCAGGACACGTCTCAGCCTCCGTAGTGTTGTGATGCGTCATATTCACGTAGCAGCAGAGGTGCTGAGAGAACGTGCTCGAGATACAGTTTAGTGAAGAGATATCGATCCACATATCAAGTATTGGACACAAATTATTGGTCACTTTCTAAATAATAAAAGTTTAGCCCTAATACTAATAATTATATATAAATACATTTTTTTTTACCGATGCAAATATTTAAAAACCGATGATACGAATGCCAGCTTGTATCCAACATGTACCATTTCCCCCTAACAGACATGTTTACCTGTTCCCTTTACTCGACTCTTTCCCTTTTAATATTTGTTCGGATGAAGTCTGTCAGGAGATTCCATTCTGTAGTGTGTTCTGTAGTATCACAAGCTACACGCTTCTCCATTTTATTCACTTGTAAAGAGATGAAAAAAGAATGGGTTATTTTTTAACCCAGTGGGGGAAGTGGTAGCTCAGTGGTTAAACCTCTGAGTTACTGATCTGAAGGTTGGGCATTTAAACATCAGAATTGCCAAACTGCCTCTTTTGGGCCTTTGAGAAAGGGCTGGGCTGCAGGGGTCACTCCAGAGCTGGTCTCTGACTTTCTAACTTCCTAACATGGCTGGGATTTGCGAAGAAAGACTTTCACTGTGCTGTAATGTGTGTGTGAGAAGCAAGAAGCTACTTTACTGCTTTCCTAATGCCCCAGTTCCATCTAATCAGCGGATTAACAGCTCTTCCTGAGTTGAAGTGGGTGTGGTAGATAGCGGGGGTTATATGATTAAGGGGGCCAGACCATATCAACTTACAATTTACTTAACAGGCGTTTTTTTTTTTTTTTGACAATATAATAAATAGTAAGAGTAAGTTCCCTGGTGGTCTAGTGGTTAGGATGCAGCAATCTCACCGCTGCGGCCCAGGTTCGATCCCCGGTCAGGGAACCAACCCCAGCCACTCTCAGTGCAGGTCCCAAACTGTTGCGTTAGGAAGGGCATCCAGAGTAAAAACGTGCCAAATCAAACATGCGGAGGATCCGCTGTGGCGCCCCCTAATGGGGGAAGCCGAAAGAAAGTTTTAATAAATAGTAAGAGTGACAATGGTAAGTCAAGTCAATAAGACAACGTTCCTCCAGAACTCTGGTGCTACATAAAACAACATAAAGCCACATAACAAAACACAGAGCTGAGGATTAAATGAATGTGTTCTCGCCACATTAAGTGCATCGTGTGCAACCTGGTGCAAAAAGACAACGTAGGACAAATACACAAAACACAAAATAGCGCCGCCAGTAAACTTACTGTATATTATACAGTACAGTGTGCAAAAGAGAACTGGATACAGGTGTGTACTTGTAAATACACACAAAATGTAAACCCAAAATGTCGTGCAAACAGCAACAGTCAAATGGATGTCCAAGAAAGTAGCATGTAAAGAGTTATATAGTTATAATAAAATAATAATATAATATGGGTCGACGACGTGGATGTGTGAAATATGAGTGTGTGGTTGAGTTGAGTTGATCAGTGTGTTGATAGTTTGCTTGACCATCATAACATCCCACTGTGTGTATGCATTGTGAATAGAATATAGAAGCACTGATGCACTAGGCACTGGATATGCAGGCTACATACTAACACTTGGGACTTTGCTATAAATTTGAGCAAAATGTAAGAGCTGTAATCCCATTTTTGAGTTTCTCACACAGTGTCCTTTTTTTTCAGTTGAGAGCAGTAAAGATCACTGGCTTTGTGTTCCAAAGGCTTCAAATAGTCGACTTTTAAAAGGCAATAAAATGTTCAGTAAAATAGAAATGACTAAAATACACTGAAAAAAAAAGGAACACTAAATTAACTATAAACTTAATTCCAAATGTGTGCGTAAAAAAAGAAAAGAGAAGTGAAAATGTGTATGAGACATTGTTCCATATAGAATATCTCACTTTATTGTCAATTCACCACCATTAGAAATCAATAGATTTTGATTAACCAATGTAAGAAGGCCACACCAAACATCCAATGCCTGTCAAAGGTTCGGAAACATGGAGTCTTTTATGCTTTTTGAGAGACATATTCATGCTCTTATTTGTTACGATGCAACAAACTCGGTCATTTCATGGTATGAAGATTGACTGTGACCAAACAAATCTATAATTGTCCAGATGTTTCATTTCATTTCCAGTAAAAAAATCCTTCCTTAGCATGAATCACAGCTTTGTACACTTTCGGTTCTCCGAACATTCAGCTGAAATATTTTGCCGTGCTTCTTGTAAAACTCCCCAAAGATTTTCTTCACTAGTTGGAGATTTCTTTCTTGTGATTCACTTCATTCCAGAGCAGTTCAATAGGATTTGGTGACAGGTGACTGGGCAGGACATTCCACAAGAGATATCACTCCAGACGACTGTTGCTCTCGAAATAACACTTACTGGTGTTTGACAGAATTGCATGGTTAACTTCCCCCTTCATGTTTGATTTTGGCAGTGGGGCAGTCTGCTAACATGTTTTCTCCTGTTCTCTGTCTTACAGAAGTTCTTCTGTTCGAGCCAAAACATGTCCTATTTGTATTCCACAGAACTTTCTTCCAGCCATTTACTGAATGATTCTTGTGTGGTGCCTCTTACCAAGTTTGAGAATTACCTTTGTTAAATAGAAACACTCCACAACACTTCACTCCCCCCCTGTCCTCTACATCTGTCACACCAACTACCTGCATGTCTTCCTTCACCACATCCATAAACCTCCTCCTTGGTGTTCCTCTTTACTCCTTTCTAGTTTTCCTCCATTCCTTCCTGCTTTTCCTCCATCTTCAGTATTCTTCTACAAATATACCCCATGTCCTTCCTCTGCACATGTCTAAACCATCTCAATCACACCTCCCTCACCTTGTCTCCAAAACGTCCTACTTTTAGAAAAAAAAAACAAAAAACAAAAAACAAAAAACAAAAAAAAGTGCGTTCTAGAGACATCTACTGGTCAGGTTGCGTAAATACAACGAACAAACCACATTCTAATATACAGTATTACACACTTTTCAGGAAGCTTGTTCATTTTCTGTTGAAATATGTACTTTTATTATATAAAACATATAAGGTTAAAAATATGCAAAAGTTAGATAACTCTGGTTTGGGATCAGATCATCAGATCAGATCCGATCAGATCATTGGGAATATAGGGATGTCTGGGTTTTATTTATTGTGGGTTATAAAGCGGAATAGTTTTTATTTCTCAACAGAATAATTTACAGGTTCGGGGAAGAGACACTGAGGAAGACGTGGAAATTCTCAAGGCGGACCCGTAAACCCGTATTTCCGGTATACAGCGAACCACGTGACGTCTGATTCACGTATATATGTAGTGTATGAACTTATATATGGATTAGAGACGCCGGTTTAGACACGGTACAAGTGACCCGTGTGAACGCTCGAACCGTTTTCTTTTCGAATTATTTATTTTCGTTTCTTTTTGAACATGTCTAACGAAGGAACACCTGGTAAGTGGCATCGTTTCTTTCCTTTTTTTCAAATATATGGCGAATTTTACACCACTGCAACCTCAACATGTTATTTCCTCAATTTACAGATAAACAAATTGGGGAATCCCTTTTAATCAGGTGAGTGTGTTTCCCCCATGCTGAATGTTCCTCAGGTCATGTTCTCACTTCTTCCTATCTCACTTTCAACCAGGAGGGTAGATACTGTAGAAGCAGCAGAAAGACCTATACATAACATATTCCTGTGTCCTTATGATACAGAAAGTCGTAAAACGAAAGTGAAAGTAAAATTTGAGTGGATTAAAAAAAAATAGAGGGTTATTTTTTTTTTTTTAGGAATAATATACAAGTCAAAGGTTATTTAAAAAAAATTAAAATCAGACACTTTTTGGGTTTCTAAAAAACTTAGTGAAGACCATGAGATCTGGAGTGGCAGCCATTTCATCTCTACCTCCTACACATACTCAAAAAACTGCCTGTAAATTTGTGTGAATGTTCTCGTACACCAAACTGACCTAAATATTCTCATCACACTGGGTTTGGTGTAAATGCCATGCAGTTTGAAATGACCCAGACGTCCACTCCATGGTTTTACCCCCCCACCCCCTAAAAAAAGCATAAAAAGCAAAAACTGACAAACACAACAAAATAATAAATGACAAAAATCTTTCAGTAATGAAGTTCAACATCAGGTATCTTCTCAGGGAGTTTTTTCTCACCACCACTGCCTCATTTGTGAACTTATAAAGACAAATGTGTGAATTAAAATATGACATTCTCAATCTAAATACATTATAAGTGCTATACAAGTTAAAAAATTATTATAAATTGAGCTATCCTGGACTAAATTTGGCCTCTGATGGTTGTGAGTTCAAATCCCAGCTGCTCCTAAGCAAGGCTCTTCACGCTCCAGCTGCTAAGTTGTATGGAAAGGTCGCTCAGGATGAGGGGCGTCTGCCAAAATTCGGAACATTGACATCTTCCAATTTTTCGAGGGTGCTATTAGTTTTGAAATATGGCCGCGTATTGTGTATTGTCGCAACTATGTGATTCGAAGCTGATAAGTTGGGGATCTCCTTCATACACATTTACCCGAACTCAGGAGCAAAGCGTAGTTATTCCCCCCACCTCCCAAAAATAAATAAATAAATAAAATAATATAAAATCCAATAAATATATAAATAATAAATGCTGCTGTTACACACAAGCAAACAAAAGTTTGTGGACACCTGACCATTAGATTTGTATGTGCTTTTTGGAAATCCCATTCCACATTTGGTCTTTATTCCCAATTACAATAAAACGGGGTGCAGTCGCCGTTCACATTCATCCCATAGTTGTTTAATAGAGTTTGAGGGTCAGATCTTTAAAGCAGGAGATCTTCCACTCCAACCGATGTAAAGCATATCTTCATGGAGCTGAATTTGAACACCAGGGCACTGTCACATGTAACAGGTTTGGATCTCCAAGTTCAAATGAAGGGCATTAAAACTTTTTGTGGTAACAGTTTTAGGAAGAACCACACATGTCCCAAAACATTTGTCCGTGTATTGTATCATGTGATGTGTTACCGTATTTTGTGGTACAGTTACACTCAATTTACTTCCAGTTTTAGTGGTGTTTCGTCTCGTTCTTCTGCTGATCGTGTTTCTGCGCTCCTGTTCACGGTTAAAGCTTTTAACCACATATCATAGCGGATAAACCCTGAATAAAAGTCCTCAGCGTTTATTTCAGTATCTCTAGTATATAAAAAAATTGTACCGAAAATAGAAATCTGTCTGAACACTTGATCACTGTGTCATTGTGACTCATGTCCGGTTAATCTGCTCAGATTTTTTTTTTAGTTCCTTGTTGACTTCATAACTGTGCTTCCTCATGATCTGACATGATTTTGAATACAGCAAGTCTCACGGTCTTAACGCAGTTGCACTTTCAAAATGAACGCGCCTCGGCATCAGTGCCAGGGATGCAGGCAAGATCGATAAAGTCGTCCGAAAGGCTGAAAACATAATTGGACACGTACTGGACAGATTGGAGACGGTGAGGGACAACAGGTCACTGAACAACCTTCTGTCCATCATGAGGCAGCGGAGTTCATTCTCCAACAGACCGATTCAACTCCTCTGTCAATGGACACAGTCCTCCTTTCGCCAATGGACTGTACAATGACTCACCTCAAGACTTCTATACAAATGTTTTTGCCAGTTTGCATTCTGGGTTTTCTGGGTAGCATCGTCTGCAATATTGTATTTAATTGTAGTAGGAACAATTATAAAATTACATTCCGCTACTGTTTATATAACCTGCTGCTGCTGTAATGCAGTACATCTGAGGCATTTAGCAGACGCCCTTATCCAGAGCGACGTACTGAAGAAGCAATGAATAAATCTACACTGTAATAATTTCCCTCAAGGGATTAATAAAGTAGGACTAAATCATTCCCAAGATTCTCTGCTGTACGGGAAAAGGAGTAGCTCAGTGTTGGACAGAGTAAGACTGTAGAAAGGACATCACTCTCCTGTGTTCTGTATTGTTTATAGATTTATGATCACACTCTTGACGTCACCCAAATGAGGATGGGTTCCACTTTGAGTCTGGTTCCTCTCAAGGTTTCTTCCTCATAACATCTAAGGGAGTTTTTCCTTGCCACAGTCGCCACGGCTGCTCATCAGGGATAAACACACACCTTGACTGTTGATTTGTCTGTTGTGAAAAGCGCTATAGAAATAAACTTGACTTGTTGGACATCTTTAAGGGTTATTCCATCGTATCCAGGGATGCAGCTTCTGGGCCCTTGAGCAAGGCCTTTGAGACGTATATAAAATATAATATAATACGGCTAATAAAGCGAACAATAAGTGAAGTCTAATGACCACTAAACAGCATCTCGTAACCTGTTCTAATGTCTGGATTGATATGCACTCATCATTTTCTTTGTTTATCCCAGGGTGGTTCAGGATCAGATTATGAACATGATTAATGGAGAAAAGGTCTCTGTCCCGTCCCTCCCGGCGGTTCAACCTTTAGCCAATGTGCAGCATCAGAAGCTGTTGGATCAGTTGGCTCAGTCGGTTAAAGTGATCGGGGACCAGCTTAATCAAGAACACACCTTCAATCAGTAAGTATGACGTGAATTTGAAACCTAGCCAGATTACTTTGAACTAATGTGTCTTTCATGTTTAAAAATATCAAAGCTAATAATGATTCACTTTATTCCAATGAGCGATGGTGATATGACTCTTTGGTTAGCTGCTAGAAAACAATTTATTTTACATGTACTTTAAGAAAAAAGGACTAAATCACAAAGTATTTTGTAGGTAAATCATCACTGACTGAATAAAGTGATGTGTCCCAAAGTTCTCTCTGAATTCCACAGCGATTTGTCAGTTCTCTTTCTCAACTCTTTTCTTTTTGAAGAACGAAACGCCATACTTTTGATTTGTTTATGGGTACATTCAACTCTAACTACAAATCAAAGTTTTCTTTCAATGCACTTTTTCTATTAGGTGATTGTTCCTATAGCAACAACAGATGTGCTACATAAGATATCCGATGTGGATACGTTTTAAAATCGCAGTTTTCGAGTCGCAGTGTGGACCCTGAAAATTGGAGGCTTTCTAAAAGCTAATTTTTAGTCATTACTGTGACGTTTCGAAGAGACTGGAAAGTAACTAAACAGCGAGCAGAAATGACACCGATTGAAGCTTCTTACCTTTAGCTCGTCCGCAGTACAGGGACGTAAACGATTTCAGACATTTCAGTGGGGACGATCAACTTTTGGGAAATGAAAGTATATAAAAACGAAAGTGTGGACGTGAAGAGTTTTTTTCGTATTAATACGGATTAGTGCAGGCGTAGCTTCTAAAAGGAGTCGTTCACAAATACAAAGTTTTCTGCTCACTGGAACTCCTGTTCATTGATGTTTAACAAGCTTTTGGTACCTTAATTGATACTTCGTTGCTGAACTGTTTTGCCGCTTTTTTGGCTGCCCATCTGACAGAAGAAACCTGGTGAGCAGCTACTCACTCTGACTCACGGGAGTATGTACTTTAATTCTGAACCATTACTGTCTTATCAAGGTACACTATATGGAGAAAAGTATCAAGACACTTGACTTTACCATGCATATGTGGTTCTTTCCCAAATTATTACCAGAGTGATGGAGTGGAAGATCTAAAGTGTGTGAATATGAATGCGGCCTGCACCTCAGGCCTCCACACCTCACCTACATCAGTGCCTAACTTTACTAATACCCTTGTGGCTGAATGAATCTCCACAAGCACACTCCAAAACCAAGTGGAACACCTTTCCAGAAGACTGGAGGTTTTTATAACAAATAGGGACTAATAGTGGAATGGAATGTTCAAAAAGAAGCACATACCAATCTTATGGCCAGTTCAGGGTTTATAATGACTTGGTAAATGCCAAAGAACATGAGTGTAATATTGTCGTTGTTGTGGGTGTGACACCTCAGCCTGTCCAGTAGCTGGAGTCTGGGGCGTTAAAGTGGGGTTGTAATAGTAAAGGGCGCTTATTACTTGTCACATGTACATTACAGCACATTGAAATCTTCACAAATCTTCGCAAATCCCAGCGATGTGAAGGAGCGGGGGTCAGAGTGCAGGGTCAGCCATGATGCAGCACCCTTAAAGTTAAGGGCCTTTCTTAGGGGCCCAAGATTGGCAGCTTGACTATATTTGGGCTTCAACCCTCGATCGGTAATTAGGAGTCGACAGATAGTGGATTTTACTGATACCGAGAGGTAGGTTGGATCGTACTTGCTGATAATTGGTTAATCAAATCAGTTTTTAAAATAGAATAAAATCCATGTGAAACATTACTGAGCTTTTACAAAATCGAAAACAGTACCGAAGCATGAAAATGTGCTAAATGAAATTAATCTATTAATTATATTAATAAATATTAAGCCATGCATTTAAACTGAAACAAAAAGCACCTCTAGAAGCCGCTTTTGTACTGTATAATGACAGCAGACCGTATAATTCTCAGGCACGCCAGCAACCCGGAAAAACTATCAGCATGGATTTTATTGATCAACTATTGTGGCCGATTAATCAGCAAAACCGATAAAGCATTCGATCTTTATGAGTAACCTATCCGATCAGTAACCCAGAGCCTTAACCACTAAGCAACCACTTCCCAGGAGATGTTGGAGCTGGAAGTTGGAATCCATGATGACCATCTGTAGTCTGCAATGGTTGCTTGGTTATGGAGTGCCTAGCTGGCTGAGATCTGACTGGAACAAGCTTGTTAAGATGAATGAAGTGTAAATTGAATGTTTATTGTAATGAACTATTATAGGAAATTAAAACACTTTTCACATCATACATCATTGTTTATACATATTTTCTCTGTTACCTGTGTGTCCCTCAGTCAGATCGATGGTTTAGCAAGTCTGGGTGATAAGAACATTTTTTCGAAGCTTGTGGAGGGGGTCTTCAGCGATGGACAGATCAATTGGGGAAGAATCATTGTGCTGTTCTACGCAGTAGGAAAGCTGGCTGTGAAGGTCCTAAAGATCCTTGTGCTATGTGTGTGTGTGTGTGTGTGTGTGTGTGTGTGTGTGTGTGTGAGTTTATTGGTGTGTGCATAACTTACTTTTTGTTTCTTCATTCCTTTTTGAGTAGATGGTGCTAGCGAACCTGCCCAGAGTGTTCTCTGAAATTCTGGATATGTGCTTAGATTTCTTCAGGACCAAGCTGTTGTTATGGATTCACAGCATGGGTGGATGGGTAAGGAGTAAACTTACTATGACTCTGTTCTTTTAGATGCTCTTTTCATAGTTTGGATCTTTTTGCTTCTAGAAAGAAATGTTTAAAATGATCCGCCTAAAGAACAAGACTAGCATGAAATGAGTACAACCACATTTCCGTAAAAAGTTGGGACACTGTGTTAAATGAAGCGCTGATATCAAGCCAGATGGTCCCTCTCCTCTTTAGTCAGAAGGACGTGGTGTCCATAGTTTCCAAAAATAAATCAACCTTTCGATTCCTTTGGCCCAGAGAGGATTGCAGCATTTCTGATTTCTTCTTTGCATTATAGAGATTTAAATGGATGATATGGCAAACTGTTTAACGATAATGATTTCTGGAGGTGTTAAAAAGCCCATGCAGCGATTTCCATTACAGAATCATGATCGTTTTAAATGCAGTGTCACCCCAGGGCTCAAAAGATTACCGCTTTCCAATATTGATATCATTGTACTGTCAATAATGAGATATTCAACTGTTTTGCAATTTTATGTTGAGAAATATTATTCTGAAATTATTCCAAAATTTGTAGACGCAATCTTCCACAGATCTTTATTTCTGAGAGTCTCTGCCTTTCTAAGATACACTATTTATACCCAATCATCTTGCTGACTCGCTGTTAACTAACCTCATTAGTTGCGAAATGTCTCTCCGGCTGTTGACTTTTAATAGCACTTACTTTTTCCAGATCTTTCTTGCTCCCATCCCAAATTGTTGCAGCCATCAAATTTAAAATGGTACATTTGCTCAGAGTAAACATTTGATTTGTTTATTTGTGTTCTATTGTGAATGAAAAATGGGTTTATCAGATTTGCAAATCATTAAGTTTTAATTTACATTTTACAGTGTCCCACCTTTTTTTTTTTTTTTTAAATGGGGTAGTAAACAAAATGCCTAGAATTATAAATACAGTGAGGGAAAAAAAGTATTTGAACACCCTGCTATTTTGCAAGTTCTCCCACTTAGAAATCATGGAGGGGTCTGATATTGTCATCGTAGGTGCATGTCCACTGTGAGAGACATAATTTAAAAAAAGAAAATCCAGAAATCACAATATATGGTTTTTAAACTATTTATTTGTAGGATACAGCTGCAAATAAGTATTTGAACACCTGTATATCAGCTAGAATTCTGACCCTCAAAGACCTGTTAGTCTGCCTTTAAAATCTCCACCTCCACTACATTTATTATCCTAAAGTAGATGCACCTGTTTGAGGTCGTTAGCTGCATAAAGACACCTGTCCACCCCATACAATCAGTAAGAATCCAACTACTAACATGGCCAAGACCAAAAAGCTGTCCAAAGACAGTAGAGACAAAATTGTACACCTCCACAAGGCTGGAAAGGGCTACGGGGAAATTGCCAAGCATCTTGGTGAAAAAAGGTCCACTGTTGGAACAATCATTAGAAAATGGTAGAAGCTAAACATGACTGTCAATCTCCCTCGGACTGGGGCTCCATGCAAGATCTCACCTCGTGGGGTCTCAATGATCCTAAGGAAGGTGAGAAATCAGCCCAGAACTACACGGGAGGAGCTGGTCAATGACCTGAAAAGAGCTGGGACCACCGTTTCCAAGGTTACTGTTGGTAATACACTAAGACGTCATGGTTTGAAATCATGCATGGCACGGAAGGTTCCCCTGCTTAAACCAGCACATGTCCAGGCACATGTTTAGTTTGCCAATGACCATTTGGATGATCCAGAGGAGTCATGGGAGAAAGTCATGTGGTCAGATGAGACCAAAATAGAACTTTTGGGTCATAATTCCACTAAACGTGTTTGGAGGAAGAAGAATGATGAGTACCAGCCCAAGAACACCATCCCTACTGTGAAGCATGGAGGTGGTAGCATCATGCTTTGGGTTTGTTTTTCTGCTCATGGGACAGGGCGACTGCACTGTATTAAGGAGAGGATGACCGGGGCCATGTATTGCGAGATTTTGGGGAACAACCTGCTTCCCTCAGTTAGAGCATTGAAGATGGGTCGAGGCTGGGTCTTCCAACATGGCAATGACCTGAAGCACACAGCCTAGGATAACCAAGGAGTGGCTCTGTAAGAAGCATATCAAGGTTCTGGCATGGCCTAGCCAGTCTCCAGACCTAAACCCAATGGAGAATCTTTGGAGGGAGCTCAAACTCCGTGTTTCTCAGCGACAGGCCAGAAACCTGACTGATCTAGAGAAGATCTGTGTGGATCTGAGTGGGCCGAAATCCCTCCTGCAGTGTGTGCAAACCTGGTGAAAAACTACAGGAAACGTTTGACCTCTGTAATTGCAACCAAAGGCTCCTGTACCAAATATTAACATTGACTTTCTCAGGTGTTTAAATACTTATTTGCAGCTGTATCATCAAATGGCATTTGCATTTACAGCATGTGGCAGACACCAATTTTCCTTTACAACTGAGCAGTTGAGGGTTGAGGGTCTCAGTCAGTCTTTCCATTCCCATGTCAAATAATGTTTTACACTGTGGTGTAGTGTGGCCTTGAATTTACACTCCACAGACGAATTATTCCTCATTTAATTGTTTCATGGTCTTTGTTTGACGGTGCTCTGGTGTCCCTGCGTCTAGCTCAAGTTCAAGACTCCCTGCATGCTGGAGCAGAAACCATTCTTCCCAAACGTCTTTCTGATTAATGAGCCAAAAAAAGGCTTCCAGTCTGGAGGAATTTATGATTCATAACTTTATTTTTTTTAATGCTCCACCCTGTGTTTTTGTTTATACAGATCAACAGCATTTCAGCGCTGACCCGATTCTCGATCGAGCATATCTCCGCTTCCTCCTTCTGCACCATTCCGTCTACTGAACTCGTCCTGGCCTTCGTCTGCGGGATAGCGTTGGGTAGCATCATTGTCTGGAAACTCAGCAGGAGCAGTTGAGAGAGAGAGAGAAAGAGAGAGAGAGAGAGAGAGAGAGAGAGAGAGAGAGAGAGAGAGAGAGATATGCACTGTGACAAACAAAAGCTTTTAATGTGTTTATAATAATTGTGAGGTTTTCTACAAGTTGATATTTTACATATAAAATTGTTTTATTACAGTTTTTTTTTCCTCTCAGTTCCTTTGGAGCATTTCTCAAATCCCCCTTAATATTTGGCAACCTGCGAAAGCATTTCTCAAAACAAATTTTATAAACCGCACGACAAAATGGATTTCTTGCAAAACCCTGTACTTTTTTCTAAAACCTTAGTTGTGTCACTGACCATCTCACTGGCACCAGAATAACGAGTCCTTTTGTCATTGTTCACAAGATTCTCAAAAGTCGTGTTCTCGGTATGATGGCGCACGGTTTCAGCATTTCCTGGTGTTACAACGAGTGAAAATGCACAAGGCTGAATTTCTTCTGTATAGCAGATATGAATTTCAACAGCACAAATGTACACATCACTGAATGTAAGATACTGATTACAAGACACCGGACAGGATTCACATTTTTACTGTACTGGGTTTCGATCGTTTCCTGTTTGTTCATCCATTTTCAGAACTTGTAATTCTGTGTTTCACTCTGAGCCAAAGTTTTAACTGGGCCAAAGCTGATGCCGAGATGTTTTGTTGGTTAAAACTATACATACAATATATTTTGATCAACACAGCGTAAACAAGTGATAATGTAGGAAACAGCAGACACTTGTTCACAATCACATTTGCGATGTGACAAGAAATTGCTTTTCTGATGTGCACAAGTGACGACACGATGTAGAGGTTGAACAAGTAGTTTTGAGAACTTCATTTCTGATCTGAGAAACGCCCCAAATCAACTGAGAACAAAAAACGAAACATTTTTATTCTCTAGTCTCAATTGTTTGCAGTTTTTCAGCAGAGCAGGCGCTGTGTATATTTCGGTAGCAATTAGTAGTTTTTGGAGCCCTCTGCTGCCTGCTTTGATGAATTGCATTGAAACTGCACTTTTTTCCCCCCTATTTTCTGTTTTTTCTGTAGTTTCTCTGCTCTCTGACGCACCTGATTTAACTAATCAGTTAACTAAAAGCTCTTTCTGGGTGTGTTAGTGGTGAAAACAGTCGTTCTCGGAAAAGGGGAAAACATTTTTTTTTTTGTTCTTCAAATATTTGCCTTTTGTACAGCGATGAATGACATCCACATTCCTGTGCGTGAGAAAAACAACAATGCCATTCCAAAATATGACGCCAGTTCGACAAAAACTCCTCCTTTTACATTTCTACTTGAATAGGGGTACTAAAAGTTCTTGCTTTAAAGTAAGAGTAGTGATGTATGTGTGTGTGGTGTGCAGAAGACTCCGTTCTTCTGCGCATCAGACGTTAATAAAGGGATATATTTTCCTATAGTAAAATACACAGTGAGTGAACCCTTACTCCAAACACACTTTCACCAGAACCATGAGGTTACACCTGCACTCTCACCTCTCATTCAATACCCTTTAGAGTAGTGAGGACACGTTGGAATTACTCATTGAAGCATATGTTGGGATAGAGCGGGGTTATCTCTGGTGAAGATTTCGTTTGCTGAATTGAGAATTTAAAATATTTATTAGTTTATGCCACGGTATTTACAGAAGCTCCCATCGAATCCCTTTCCTGAAACCGCCAATGGTTCTAGAGCAGGGAGATCAGGACATGGTGTTCTCTGGGATCACTTGTGCCTGCACCTGTGTTTGTTTACCTGCCTGGTAAAGGGAAATGTTAAGTTCTAGACTTTTAACTATTATCACAATTAATTGTTCCAAATTAACAAAAGTTTTTAACTAAGTGCTATTTTGCTTATAGAGATACTGATGTAGGTGAGGTGCGGAGGCCTGGGGTGCAGTCAGCATTCCATTTTATCCCAAAGTTGTTCATTAGGGTTGGAGCTCGATAGCAGGAAATCTTTCATTCCAACCCGTGTAAAGCAGATCGTCATGGAGCCGGCTTTGTGCCCAGGGGCATCCTCATGCTGGAACAGGTTTGGGGTCTCCTGGTTTAAGCTCAAGGGAAAGAGCACAGATTACTGGAAAGGTCCGTTCTCCCAATACATTTGTCTATATATTGTGTGTGTGTGTGTGTGTGTGTGTGTGTGTGTATATATAATGTATTGAGGTAGACCCAAACTTGCAACATCGATATGGACTAAAGTCCATCAGGTTGTAAGTCAGGAAGTGTGACTATGATGTGTTCCGATGACACATTTACATTTCTTTGACATAGTACAAATAAAAGTACAATAAAATTTATATATATAAAATGCGTTCTAAGATGTAGAAAGTTACTCAGAGGTCTAGGATTCATCTTGCCTATTATTTTTGCTACAGATATATATTTTTTTACATCTGAATTATTTAATCAAAATACCCACTGTGCACTTAAACACATTTAAAAGAGAAGAAATACACAAAAGAAATACATTTATAGGCCGTAAACGAACGAATAAAATTTTGTCATCCATTAATCACTACTGTGTCTTTTGTTTTTCAACCTGCTTTGATGTAATACCTCACGCTCTACCTCAGCCGTAATCACGCCACTATCTGTGAATGTCACTTCATCACCTTTTATTTTTTTCCTGAAAATTTGTGAAAGTTTCTTTTTTTTTTTTTGCAATGTTTTTTAATGGGAATAAACACAATCGAAAATATTTGAGGCTTTTGTATTCAATTTCCAATCAATTCTGGAAAAAGTAAGTGTGTAATTTTTCCCAACTCATGAGGTTATTTAATAACAGCATCATATAGAGGCAGAGTCTCTTCAGAAGTAAAAAAACCTTCTAGGAATTGTTGTTGTATATTATACATTTAACAATAGATATTATGCCACAATCCCTTCATGTATGTAGCATCTGTATTTGAGCGAGAACGGCGTGTCGTGTTATTTCATGCCTCCATATTTTTACGCTATTGATACCTGGGTTTCTTGGGTAGATGACAGGATAATTGTATGTGCTGAAAGGGTGAAGACTGGGACACGCCCAGGGGGTTGATGGTCTTAGAAACCAACTCTCTCATGATATGCCACAGGAGATGTAGTCGTGACTGCAGAGATGGACTTGAATGGTAAGTTTAAGGTTTTTTTTAATTCTGTGCCAAAGAAATAAAAGAAGTAATTCTAATCACATAGAGCAAAAATACAGAGGGGCAAATAATCTACAAAAAAAACTAAGCAGTGCAGAGCAAAACAACAAAAACCTGAAAAAGGAATTAACACTAGGGAAGAGAAACACTGGGCCGGCCTATGAAAGTGAAAAACTAAGAACAACAGTGAGATGTAGGTGTTGGGAAGTTGTGGGCTTCTGGGTAAGCATGGCGTTAGGGCAGTTGTGGTTCAGTGGTTAAGGCTCTGGGTTACTCACCCTATGGTCAGCGGTTTAAGCCACACCACCACCACTGTTGGGCCTTTGAGCAAGGTACTTAACCATATCTGCTCTATGTTTGAGGGAAGTGGTAGTCTATGGTTGAGGCTCTGGGTTACTGATCGGAAGCAAGGTTACTCTGGGTTACTGATGGGTGCAAGCCCTGATATCACCAAGCTGCCATTCTTTATCATGGGTGACCTTGTGTTCTGACCCCAGCTTCTTAACATCGGTGGGATATGTAAAGAAAAATGTCACTGTGCTGTAAAGTATGTGTGGCAAGCAATAAGCCCCTTTACTTCATACAGGAAAAAATCCATTATAACAAAGGGAGAAAGCCATGAGAACGCCATCTTTTGGATAAAAAGAAGCACAGTCACTGACAAGATTAGATTACATATAACTTTTTTTTAATCGACTACCAACCTTTAGTCTACCTGGCATGGGTTTTCCAACCTTTAGTCTACCTGGCATGGGTTTTCCAACCTTTAGTCTACCTGGCATGGGTTTTCCATAAAGCATCAATACACCTGGTTTTGGAAAAACCTCAGTTCTGTTAAAGACCCCAAATAATAGAAGCACCATGAAGAATAAGGAGCTTTCAGTATATGTCTAAAACCAAGTTCTGGAAAACTATTTGTTGAACAAAAGTTTATGTTTAAGGCAGTGAGAGGATAAAGAGTGAGATTAGTAAGTCTTTATTATGTGGATTATTGTAGAATGTATTACGTGAAATCATCAAATATAATCATCCTCATCATCCTCATCATCATCATCCTCATCATCAATGCCATCAACTCATTCATACTATACAATTTTATATACGATACAACTTCAATTTGGCAAAATAATTCATCCAAACACTAAACACTCCAAAACGTTTTTTTTGTTTTTGTTTTTTTTTACAAATCGTATACCATAATAAGTGTCATGCACATCGAGCAAATGTAAATATGCTTACATTCATTACAGAAATACTATGCTCATAAGAACTGGCAAAAAAAACCCAATAACAAATGAAAAATCACAGCTGCTGACTCTAAAGCTCTTCAATTTGACACAAAACTGCATAAATTCATCCATGTAAAAAATATCCAAACAAACATTTCACTTTCACCTTCTTAGACTTCTTCATGTTCCTAGTTGAACTGTGCATGATTTGTATGTTCTGTTCACTTATAAGATGATGGAGAACCTACAAACAGATTCCTCCATACTTTGTGGTAATGAAAATAAAAAAAAGCAAGCATGTGTCCTGTTTTCTCTTCTCTCGTAAAGTTTAAAGCAAATGCACTACATGGAATCAATATATTGGGACACGTGTTCCAGCATGCCAGCTCCATGAAGAGTGGAAGTTCTCCTGCTATAAAGCTCTAAACCCTATTGAACTCTATTTGGATAAATGTGAACGATGACTGCACCTCAGGCATCCTCACCTGACCTACATCAATACCTGACTTTTTTAACACCACTGTGGCTGAAGGAGCCCAATTCTCTACAAAATCTGGTGGAACACCTTCCCAGGAGAGTGGAGGTTATTATAAGAGCAAATGTGGACTCGTTGTGGAATGGGATGTTCAAAAAGAAGAACATACATTTTCTAAGAATATGTTACAAATGTGTGTAAATATCCACGTGCTGTTTTTAAACCCACATGGCAAGCTAACACAATTAATCCTGAGGAACAGATTATTTGGAGGAAAATTTTCTTCTTTTGATTGAAATACATTAATACTTTTGAATATACGTTGCAGGCTGAGGTGCAAGTTTTGCCCATAGTCTGTCCCAGAAGGCATTACGCAGAGCCTGGACTTGCGGCCAGTCTATGTAGGTCTGTGTCTTCACCAGTCGCGATAGTCTATGATGTACATTTAAGAGTTGATGAGGAACCGTCTCCAGGAAGACTAGAACAAGCACGTCCCTGTGTTCAGCCAGCAATCTGTACGTTGCTAAACGCATCTCCAAAGAGCACCATTTGCTCCGGAGGTAGTTGCGGCTAACCAAGCAGAGGGTGTGCCGGCTCCTGTAGATGCTGTTGGTGATGTTCTCCACAACGTCTTTACCAAGTTCAAAGTCCCTGCTGTGCAGGCAAAGCTTAAGAAAAGGGGGCCCACGTTTCTCCAAGTTGGGCAGAAGTTCATCCATCACCCAGTGCTCGTCTTTCCCACAGTAGGATACAAAAACATCAAAGTTGTATTGTCCCTTTTTATTTGCCCTCATAGCCTCCTCGACCCAGGCACGAGCGATGTGTAAAAAAGCCATTAGGTAATCTCCAGCCAGCTGGTGGAACAGCACTACCAGCATGAAAAATACCAGTCCAAGAGAAGTGGAGACAAAAAGGAGGAAGCCTACATCGACAAAACAGTGATCCTGAGCATACTCACGCAGGAGCTGGGTTTCATCAACATTTTTACAGGGCAGTATTTTGGATGAGCTCCTGGGAAACCACACCTCAACACTCTGTTCATACTTTGCCCAACTGATGATCCATGCATTGTCACAGCTACAGTGTAGAAGTGGATGTTGAATGATAAGATAGCGAAGGCTTTTCAGCGGCTCTACAAAGTTCTCCATAATGCTGAAGGCATAATCGTTGTGAAAAACCAGCACTTTTACTGACCGCAGGTCTTTGGTCAAGTCTTTCTCCAGCAAAGGTACAGAACAATAGGTCATATGCAAGTACTCCAGATTGGAGAGGTTGTGAAAAATCCCACTGAGACCAGACTGATAAGACAAATCAACATTAAAAAGGATCAGACTCTTCAGGTGGACCAGTTGGTTCAAATCCGTCAAGTCCATTTGCGCTGTCTTGCGATTGGCTTTGATCGTAAAATGCCTCAGCGACTTGAGGAAGCGAGCAGGAAAAGATTGACCGCAGAGCAACTGCTCCGTCTCAGCAGTCAACTGGACAATAGATTTGAAAAACGTATTGTTACAGTCCTGCAAAGTTATAGCCTGGCCCCAAACGTAGAGGCTGAGACCTACTTCCGATTCCCTGCTGTTGCTTAAAGTAAGGCTCATGGGTTTTATTCCAGAGCTGATGTTCAGCTGAGTCAAATTGTCAGGAATGCTGAGGTTGACCTGGATCGTCAAACATTCAGAGGAAGTATACTGAAAGTTTCCCAAACTCACGAACTCTACAGACGTCAAATAAAGTAAACACGTCGACTCAACGACAAGCAACTTATTGTCATTCATTTGCAAAGTTTGTAAGTTCCATAAACCGAAGAAGGTATATTTCGTCAGATGAGAGATTTGATTAAAACTCAGGTCCAAAGACTTAAGCAAACTTGTATTGGCGAATGAAAAATCCTCGATGTGTTCAATGGAACTATGCATCCATTTCAGCTCCTCAAGAACTCTTAAGCAACTAAAATGCCTGCTGCTGAGAGTCCTGAAATAGTTTGTATTTAGATATAGTCTCTTGAGTTTTGTGTCGAGACCGCTCTGGTTTTCACACAGCGCCAAAGCCCTGTCATCTCTGTTCCTACTCTCTGGGGTAACTAACCACACTACCCTTAGCGATATCAGGTTCCTCAGCACGTTGATGAATGTTATATTAATTTTAATTTGATAATAATCTGAAGATAGATCAAAGTATTCAAGCTGCACACATTTATCTAATACAAGTGCACTTGAGTCGTCTATATTTAAGAATTGTATGCTCAGTTTAGTCGATGAAAGTTCGCGTGCAGTTTCGCAGATTTTGTCGGTACTGTTTACCCTCTCTTTGAACAGTTGTAACCTCAACCAATCCACTTTTTTCAATTCAGACTTCACATTTTTCAAATCCCTAAAGTGTATTAATAAATTGGAAATATTCCTGAAGTATTTTATCCCTGTTTTATCCACTATAGTGACATTTTCGAAATAAAGTTCGACCTGCTGAATTCCATGTAATTCTTTGACATTAAAAGTAGTGCCATTAGGAAATGTGCAATTTGGCTTCCTGATAATAGCTGAAGTGGCACTGTACAATAAACTGGTTAATGATGAAGACACAAATGCCAATCTGCACAACAAATCGGACAAGTCCTCGATGTTCTCGTCAAACTCGAGTCTCTCCAACTTCGTGAATTCCTTAAATGCGTCTATTTCCAGGGACAAGAGCCCGCAGGAAAATAACCTGAAAGTCGTGATGTTCTGAAGGTCACTTAAAGTCTCGGTGGAAATGAAGAAACTAAAAAAATATTTGCAGTAGAGTTCCAGAGTTTGCAGACTCCAAAGATTTTTAAATGTCCCTGGGAGCAAAGCAAAGTTGGACCCCACGATTTGTAATTGCTTGAGCTTCTGAAACCTTGAGAAAGAGTATGGGTGCAGAGTCAAATTCTCTGCAAGTTCCAGACAGAGGAATTCAATTTGAGGAGGAACGCTGGCAAGGTCCATTCCCACGTTGGACACATCTTTACAGTACGCCGTTAGGTTGCTTTTTGGACAGAACCCGACTATGATATCGTTCAAATAGTCTTCATAAATAAAACATTTATCAGATACCCAACATAGCACGCATGCCACGAGATCTGTGAAAACAGCAACAGAGAAAAGACGCATGTTTGATCTTGCCTTGTCCCAGTAAAGCCCCTTCGCTGTCAGGTCTTTTTCCACCACCAGCTATTTAAATAATTCCTGAGATATCCAAGGTATCCAAAAGATTTTAGATCGACCCAGAAGACCCTGTTCTCCAGTTTTTCTTTTTTTACTCAGAGTCTGAAAAGATTGAAGCCATGTCCTTTGTATCGACGGCGTTAGGTATTTCTTGAAAAATAAAAATAAATGCAGAACTCTTACTTCCTTTTTTTGGACTTTTAATTTGACTGTTGTGGCTCTGCTTTGGGCAGGACTGAGGCGTTTATCAAACTGGCCACAGAAAGAGATCTACACCATACTCAATTACATTGCACATACGCAGGTTTTTTTTTTTGCACTTTTAACAACAGGCAAAGCAGCTTTCCACAAATCTGGATTTCGATTACGATCAACAAGGCGAAAGCAAAACTCCCTGAGGATAAAATGAGAAAGAAACTATAGGTGTCCCGGACTAAGGATTTCTTACATTTTTCCCAAGTCGACAGATAATCAATTAAAGTGTGTGGTGGTGGGGGGGTCGACACATGGTAGTCAACAATTGGGCAAGACAACTTGAATTTTTTTTCACACACAAACAATTTTTTAATAAACAACCCCAAATCCGCGTCTGAATCTGAAATGTAAGGTGCTGTGAATAAACATTGTTAAACCGAGAACATTAATCAAAGATAAAGAAGAAAATATATAAATGGATTAATCAAAAATAAAACAAATAACTGCAGAAAGGCCACACTGCAGACAAGATTTACGTGTCGGCAAATCGGAATAAATCCGCTACATTGCCTGTGCACTCTAAAATGCACTCACAGAAATTTATTTTTGGGATCAAATTGGACCTTTACAAAATCTGCCAGACTTTGGTAAATATTGCAATCCCTGCCGTCAAGATGCTCGTTTGTCGCTGACAGATCATGGAAAGCTTCTTTCCTTTCACATTTTTATTTACAGCATTATCATAATGGGCTGTATAATAATTTATTTGTAGACAACCATCAGTTCTTTGTAAAATCACACATTATTTTCTTTCGGCTTCTCCCGTTTGGGGTCGCCACGTTTGATTTGGCACATGTTTTACGCTGGATGCCCTTCCTAACGCAACCCTCCCCAATATATGTGGGGAGGGTTGCTGACCCGGGAATTGAACCCGGGTCGCAGCGGTGGGAGTGCTGCGTCTTAACCACTAGACCACCAGGGGACTATAAAATTACACATTGAGCCCCCCATATTAGCAAAATGGCATGAACCTCGTTTTAAACAACACTGCGAAGATTTGACTGTGAGAGTAATAGTCGTATCAGGTTCCGCATAAAAGCTGAGAATCTTCACCTATTGAGGGGGTCACCCCTAAAAGACACCTTGAGTGGTAAATGCAAAAGAGTGTCAACTTTCATCACCTAGAAATACGTGTCTTCAAGACCCCCAGAGGTCCCTTGGAGCAGGAGATGAAAAATCTGCCAGACTTTGGTAAATATTTCAATCCCTGCCGTCAAGATGCTCGTTTGTCGCTGACAGATCATGGAAAGTGAAACCTACAGGATGGGTTGCACATTACAGATGTTTATTATTAAAAGCTTCTTTCCTTTCACATTTTTATTTACAGCATTATTATAATGGGCTGTATATGAATTTATTTGTAGACAACCATTAGTTCTGTGTAAAATCACACATTGAGCCCCCCATATTAGCAAAATGGCATGAACCTCGTTTTAAACAACACTGCGAAGATTTGACTGTGAGAGTAATAGTCGTATCAGGTTCCGCATAAAAGCTGAGAATCTTCACCTATTGAGGGGGTCACCCCTAAAAGACACCTTGAGTGGTAAATGCAAAAGAGTGTCAACTTTCATCACCTAGAAATACGTGTCTTCAAGACCCCCAGAGGTCCCTTGGAGCAGGAGATGAATGGAAACGAACATTGAGAATCTCAAGCATATGGTAAAAATTACATCTAATTAACATCTAAGGGAGTTTTTCCTTGCCACAGTCACCACGGCTGCTCATCAGGGATAAATTTACACTGTTCACCTTAACTGTTGATTTCTGTAAAGCTGCTTTGGGACAATGTCTGGTTTAAAAAGCGCTATAGAAATAAAGCTGACTTGACTTAAACAGACTGCTACAATGGCTCAGGAACACAGGTTGTATTTAATCGCCTGTCACTGCACACCTTAACAACGATTGAACTGTAATGATTGGACATTCGTTGTTGACGATTGTTTCTCTTTTGAGTCTGGTTCTTCTCAAGGTTTCTTTCTCATACCATACCATACCGATCAGTTTTTTTCTTGCCACAGTCGCCACTGGTTTACTCAATAGGGATAAACGAAGAAATATTAGGAATAAATGTAAACAAAGTTTTATAACTGCTTTATCTGTGTAAAGCTGCTTTTGGACACTTAAAAATGCTATGAAAATCAAAAATGAATAATAATAATATTAATACTAAACCTACCGAACCCCTTTGGGATGGATTGGAATCCTGTCTGCAACCCAGGACGCCTCACCTCACCTACATCAGTACCTGACATTACTAACACCATACAGTACTTTCAACCATATAAAAAATGTATTTAATGTTTAAATGTAAATAACTATTTGTTGATACGTTGTTGAGGTGATGTCGATGTTCCCATCTACTGTCCAAGCATAGTAAATAAAAGACTTCAAGCTTTTAGCTGGTGAGAAGAACTTTACAGACCAAGTGCTGAAATCACAAACTTTTAAAAAGTTAAAAATAAAAACGAACCCAAGACGAAGGTGGTAAACATTGGTGTCAAACAGAATGACTTTGTACACACAGTACACCAGTGCAGTCAAATTCGCCTGTAGATTTACCTGAACAAGGCATCCGGATATACTTTTTACAGATTTTTACATAACCGCTCGATTTGGAAGTATATACAGGGTTCGAAAAAGAAGCAAGAAACCCAAAATAGACATTAAACTTTCACTTCCTGTTTGCAGTTCCTGTATCACGTAAAAATTTACCACAGCTTACTTGTAAATCTGGGCTGGAGGCTGACTTGAATCTTTGATCCTGTTTTTTTTTTTAAATACAGCAAATTTCTATTTTTCTTTTTTTACACTACATTGCTGCTAAATACTCAATTCTCATTGGTCAGAAGTAAGAAAAGAGGGTGTGTTGGAATGTCTTGCAGGGCGAGTAAACGATTTGCTCTGGTGGGAAATTTTGTGTGTTGGTATAAAAAGAAATACAACACTTACACCCTGTGATGTTTATCTCTTCCCTTTCTTAGCTGTTTATTAAATCACATGATCACTGAAGCAACTGCTGAGCAAAACACTGAACCCTCAGCTGCCAAAGTCACACAGGTTTACACACTGGTGCAGGAAGTACACCATTCCTGTAGGTTATTAAAAAGTCACTGGTGGTAATGACAGTAATGAAGTAAATGTACCTAAGTAGCTTTTTCACGTCTTCATCTGAGACTTTTACTGTAACTTCACTACTTTTCATAGTCAAATATTAGAATTTTTACTCCACATTATGCACAATCAGTCGTGGATAAAAACATAACTGGTTTTGATTGGCGCTTGGTGTATCTACTGATCACCAACATACAGTACAGCTTCAGTTCAACAGCAAGCAGAACATTTAGAGAGGAATAAATGATGAAGAAGCTCTTGACAACACCTATGGCCTCATTTGTGTGATTTTATCGAAGTAGGTTTTGGGCTCATTTGAATAAAAATCAATCAGTGTTTAACTCATTAATATCATTCTATTAATAGATCAGTGTGCTGAAAGTGAGTGTCTTTTTACATGAACTGAGTTGATTAAGCAAATAGTCTTGTGATAAAAATGATAATAGGAACATTATAGTCATAATAAATCATAATACTTTGGATACTTAAGTACATTTGAAGGCAAAATACTTATGTACTATTACTCAGGTGAAAGGTTAAAGGAGCATTTTTACTTTTACTGGAGTCACATTTTACTGAGTGGATCTATTTATATTTAACTACATGGTTTATACTTTATCCCTCACTGCTGAAGTACTAATCCCCTGCGTAAATTTTACATTTCTACTCGACTAACGACAAAAAGTTAGGGAAAGTAAAAAAAGGTGATGGAAGAGAACTTTGTGAATAATGGATGCAGGTTGGTGTTCCAGTCTCCTGCACATCTGGATCTGTGTTAAGAGAAAGGTTTTCTATAGTTACACACACTACACAAAGTGAGAGATTTCACACTCTCACTTCAAATTAAATTGGTAATGAACAGTGTGTGTTTTTTCTGAAGTGTAGCATTGAGTAACAAAAACACATTCAAATGTAGTGAAAGTTGCTCCAAAATAGAAATACTCTAATAAACTTCACATACCTGATATGGAAAAGGCTGATCTTTTCAGCCATATGTGGATTTTTTTCCAAATCGTTCCCACAATGTTGAAAGCATCTAATTGTATAGGAAAACTCTGGATGCTGTAGCGTGAAATTTTCCCTTCACTTGAACTAGAAGACCCAAACCTTCACCTCACCTACATCAGTACCCTGACTTTACTAACACTCTTGTGGCTGAATGAATCTCCAAATAATCTAGTGGATTGTCCCAGAAGAGTGGAGGTTATTATTAGAAAAAAATGAAGACACAGTGTAGAATAAGATGCATAAATATTATAGTCTGGTGTCCACAAACATACGGCAACACAGTGCATACTCCAGTACATTCAACACCAACGAGGCAACAAAAGAATTTCGACATTGAATTAAAAAAGAAAGAACACAAGACACGTATTGAAAATTTTGGCAAGAGCTTTTATAATTTTTATTGATTTTTCATAAGCTTTTCTTTTTAAATGTACTCTTTTAATTTCTTCTTCTTTTTTTTTTTTGGTACCATTTCATGTGTATTTTTTTTCTTCCCCTATTTGTAATGAAGACTTTTTTTTATTTTTTATATCAGGTAGGTAAGCATTCACCTTCAAACATTCGTACCTTCAACAGGATAATGTTTTTAAGTCTCGGGTTTTTCTCAACCGTTTGTTAAATTATTACAGTTTATCCCTTTTTTTTTCTTTACATGTTTCAAAAATATAAAAAGGTAAATAATAAACATTCCATTGAAATATATTTTATACAGTTCTCTTGTAGAATTATTTCTTAGTTTTTTTGTTTTTTTTTGGGTTTTTTTTCTTTGTTTTTTTTGTAACATATTATGACATTAAAACTGTGTCCAGCATCGGTCTTAATAGCATAAACCATTCGATTTTAATAACCGTCTTTCTCTCTATCATTCTTTCCTTCTTTCGCTCTCTTTCTCTCAGGGCTTTTTAGGGGGGGAAAAATACGGCCTAATTAAAGACGAAGTGGCAAAACCGTTCGACACACAAAATTTGACGGAACAAAAACAGGGTTTATATATTTATATATTTATTTATTTATTTATTTTGTAATGATTTGTTAAAAAAAATTATGAACTCCAAGTGCACTGAAAATGCACATCAAATAAAAACCCAGATGAAGATGTCTAGACTACATGGTGCATGTACTTTTTTCCCCCCTGCCCCGGCCTGATGCAAGCGAGAGAAAGCCTGGAGAAAGAAAAAGATGGTTACTTCGTTCCATCTGTTCGCACATAAAGTCGAGACCTTTGTTTGGTTTCGTTTTTTTTTCCCCCTCCTTTCCTTTTGAAATCCAACACATGCAGTAATAATTTTGATCTCAAACAATATGATAGAAAAACACAAGAACAAGGGATGCAAAAGAGCTTCTTTCTCCAAAATAGAGAAGGAACAAGGAGCAGAGGAGAGAGGGACGAGGAGGAATGCATACAGGAAAGAGAGAAAGACTGATTTTTTCGTTTTTTTTTTTCTAGTCCTCTCTGATATGTTACATATTTAGGTTTCGAGGAAATGTATGCGAATGGTGTGCTGAGTGATGGATTAGGGTTGTTTTGTATGTGTGTGTATAAGTGTGTGTGTGTTATTTCAGTGTTCCTCAATCGCAGAAACCCACACACATTCATGAACACATTCATCTACCGTACTCTCTCTCTCTCTCTCTCTCTCTCGTCGACGTCGTTTATGTTTTATATCCTAGATCTCGGACTCTCATACACGCAAGATTCTTGAACACGATGGAGGGGAAATAAAAGGGATGTTCGAAACGTAGAGAAATTATTGCTTGAACTGATCGGAGTGGACGCAAACGGGCTCCTCGTGACTTCCTGTGGAGCGCGGACTTCCTGTAGAACGTGAGAAGAGCTCCACGTCGCACCAAATTCCAACCAGCTGACTTTAGATGCAGCGACAATCTTTAAAATGTTTTAATATTTAACATTATATATATATATGTTTTGTTTTACATAGCCCTTTTAGCAGCTTGACCTGTGCTCTTCATCATTTCCAGCTTCTGCACTGCATCCACCTCGAAACACAACACATCTGTCAGCTCACTGGCCTGAGAACGATGCCGACCCTGCATAGGTAGTTACTCGACTCCTTTTGTCCTCATTCTGGCCTGGGAAAGTGACTCAGAGACTAAAACATAAAAAATCAGATCGCTCAATAAAATAAAAAAAATGTAATGAGGTTTTTTTTCTAGTGCAACACACCGTCCACTTCATCCACCATCTCCCGTGTTCCTGGAGTTGTTCAAAATATAAAAACGATGACAAAAGCGATTTACGCTACACACAAACATCGGCCTGGACACGACATCCCATTCTGTAAAGCACTAAACGCCAAAAAACATTTCCTACTAATGTGCACTGAAGAAGCAGCATCCGTGAGTTTCGCGATTTTCCTTATAATTCTTTAAAGGAAGACCTGAACAGCACTGAAGATTTCGTTGATGAAATGTATGTGTTGAGCTGCGCACTGTAAATACTTAGCGTTCGACGGACGAGTAAAAAAAAAACGAACTACGATATACGGTCGGAATCTGTGACCATGTTTTGCCATTTAAAGCACTTAAGTGTTGGGAATTCGAACAGTGACAGTAGAACGAACCCCCCCCCCCCCCCCCCCCCCCACCACNAAAAAAAAATATCATGGTATTGCTCTGACGTGTCGGCGAACGCTCTCGTCTTATCGCTGAATTCACACGGGTATGAGATCTGATGTCAACGTGACACTAGTTTGGGTTTCGTGAAGCAACACAGATTCACAATTGTGGCTAAAGCCGTATGTCTACATTTCTATATCTGGACCTAGATCTAGAAATGAACTGAGGAAGTCATGTTTCCTTCTTCTTCCTTCTTCTACACAGTTCTGTGGGAAAGTCTTGGGTCCAATAAGATGTTTAAAGCAAATTTTGACTGTATATACACGAAGATGTACACGATATTGCTCAATGTCATGTAAAGAAGGTCCTCAGAAGAGCATATCACAGAGGTACCTCCAGAATATTACTCTTCTTAATAATTAATGATATAAGCTCTGAGATGTTTCTTTACGGACGTCTTTATGTACAATGAGAAAACCATGAAAAGCGAGCGGTGCGTAGAGTAGATTAGTTAAGGATATTGATCGAATAATCATTTTAAACTCCCCCCAAAAAAATCGCCTTGCCTCCAGATTGCTCATTAGGGATAATCATATAGGGACTCAAATATTTTTAATCTATTTATCTGTGTAAAGGTGTTTTTGGGACAATATTTATTTTTAAAAGTGCTCTACAAATAAAACTTGTTGGAAGGTTGGAGACCGCTGTGTTAGACCACCGTCTTCAAGTTCATGTCTAATGAAATGAAAATCGATGTAATGCGTTGGTCTTCCAGTAAGACCTTTGGAAGTATCGCTGTGTGTTAGTTTGGTACACACTCCACTTTCGATACTTGATCTTCCTATCATTTCTTGTTTTCCACTAAACAGGATGAACTCGATTAAAATGCAACTAAAATAAATATCCAAAAAATGTTCTCAAAAGTGTTTAATCGCCCAGGAAACGACCAAGAACATACATAGGGGGGGGGGCAATCAAACGACAGGAGAAGAATGTTACAGGTTGAGGATTGTAGTGGGCGGAGACAAACCATTGCATCAACCAATCAAATAACTGTAAAGCAATGTTACAAATTTGGAGCTCGTAGTGTGTGGTGATATAAGCTATTAGACCAGTCAAATAACTGCTTATGCCTGTCAATCATATGCTACTTTGTCTAGTCGCAGATGGTTCATGCTGCCTGTCGCTCAACACTCCCTCTTTTGACGACCCTCTGTAGTTCACACGAGATCGATTTCAAAAACAAAGCGCTTTTGGTAAACTGAAAATGAACCATTGTGACTAAATCAAATTTCCTGTTATGGCTAAGACCCAATTTAACATCTAATACCAAAAGAAAGAGAGAAATAAAACCGGTTAATTTGCTTTAAACAGAAAATAATGGCCAAAGACTTTCCCCACTGCGCAGTGCTACTGTAAGACTTCTGATTTGATTCCGAAACAATAGGAAAATCATCCTGACCGCGTTAAAAGTTAAAACCTTCTCGTCAGTTGTATGCGCCGGTCTGGCGGGGTACGATCAGCCTTCTGATACCGGAAATGAAACCCGAAGCGTCTGAAGTGTTTGCATGGAGCGTGACCAAATAACTACATTTTCCTGCTTGTGTTTTCCATGTTTCCATCCCTGGCCAATGATGGAAGATTTGGTGGTAAATTCCCAGGATGTGACCGGAGGGACGCTGAGATTAGGAACAGCGCGGATAAGCAAGAGTCGTTTGTGTGTGAGGAAATGATGAGTAGAACTAGTATTTAAATAGCAGGAATTTATTTTCCGTATCAGTCGGGAAGGTGGGGTGTGTGAGTGTGTGTGTGTGTGTGTGTGTGTGTGTGTGTCTAAAATCTACATTCTGACTGGATCTTGCAGTCCTACATATATTCATATTTATTTATGATTTTATTTATATTTCTGTATCCCATTTTTTTTTATTGTAAAACAAAAATATATATATTTTTTCTTATTAATAGAACTTTCTACTGGTAGTTGCATATAACGTAAACCTGCAATGTTTTTCCCGTGATTTTGCTCTTTTTTGAAAATTCCAAGCCCTCTTTTTTTTTTCAAAGAGTGTGTGTGTGTGTGTGTGTGTGTGTGTGTGTGTGTGTATGGGTGTGTCTGTTTAGGGGGAAGTCAGGTGAGGACTTTATAGAAGCAGTAGAGTCATGCAAATTTTTTTTTTTCCTCATGCTGGTAAACAAAGTCAGAAAATGCATTAATTTTTTTTTCTTCTCAATTTGCATTCATAATTCTATTGTGTTTCTTTCTCTTCTTCTTTTTTTTTTTTTAAAACCCCGCCCTCTTTAATTGTTTTAGTACGAAAGTTTTTCAGCAGGCTCCGTATCCGTTCTGATGAGAAACTCCGCCCCCTTTTTCTGGTCCTCCTCTGTGCAGTCAAAAGCAGCGGTCAGGACTGACATGTCTCCTCGAATTTTTTTTTTTACCCGTCCCGTCCCGCTTTCTTCTTCCAGGATATATGATATATTTTTTTTCATGTCGTTGTTCGTTGTTTTTTTCTTATTTACGTTAAGTTCATGCCATGCGGTTCAGCTACAGAGGAGGAGAAAAACGCTGACATGTTGACGAAAGACACGAGAAAGACCGGAAAGAGGGGGATGTTCGAGCGTCTTTCCTCCCCATGAATCCTTCAGAGAGTCCGGAATGTGACATGATGAAAGTCGTAGTAGATGACAGGAGTTTTTTTTTTTTTTTTTTGTGGGGCAGACATGAGTCAGTCTCCACCTCCTCACCCTCTCTCTCGTTCTATTTTCTGAGAGGAGGATGAAGTGATAGTGTGTGAGTGGCTGAATTGCATAGAGTTGAATCAAGCTTGGGAAACTGTCCATGGAATTTTCTTTGCCCTTGAAAAAAAAAAAAAAAGAAAGAAAGAAGGTGGATCCCGAAGCGGGAACAATCCCTGTTTTTTGAGTCGAAATTTTCCACCTTTAGTGCATGCACACGTTTATTTTTTGTGTTTTTTTTTTTATAAATCAGACTAGATGCAAAGTGATGGAACCGCTGAGTGCAAGAGAGGAAAGGAAAGTCTTTCCACAGCGTCGGACTGATATGTACGCGAAGAAGCCCAGGTTGAAACAACTGTCCGGTTTTGGAAGAACGAGTGAAAGTCCCACCATCGTAATGGAGGAATGTGCCTGTGCTTGGTATCCATTCAGGGGTTCCATTCACGAGCGGAGACACGACAGGTTCCAGTTCCGTATTAGCACCGCTCTGTCTCCTTCCTCTTCTCTTCTCCTCCCTCGCTTCTTTTCTCCAAGTGTGTTCTCTCACTTTACAGAGTTGGAATCTGGATTTTTTTTTTTTGTTTTGTTTGTTTGTTTTTTGGCTGCGGTACCAGATTCTTCTTTAGAGAGAAAGCAGGCAGTTCAGAAACTCAGCACTGTGGGAAGAGAGAGAGAGAGAGAGAGAGAGAGAGAGAGAGAGAGAGAGAAGAGACAGCCAGACAGACAAATGGGAAACATGGAGAAAAGAGGAAAGACAAGACGAGACGAAAAAGATAGTGAACATAAAAAGATAGACAGAGAGAGGCAGACAGGATAAAGGACAAATAAGAGAAGGGAAAAAAAAGAGAGAGAGAGAGAGAGAGAGAGAGAGAGAGAGAGAGAGAGAGAGAGAGAGAGAGAGAGAGAGATGGGGAATGAGAGACAGCCAGCCAGACAAATGGGAGACATGGAGAAAAGAGGAAAGACAAGACGAGACAAAAAAGATAGAGAAAATAAAAAGATAGACAGAGAGAGGCAGACAGGATGAAGGACAAATAAAAGAAGGGGAAAAAATAGAGAGAGAAAGAGAAAGAGAGAGAGAGAAAGAGAGGGAGAGAGAGAGAGAGAGAGAGAGAGAGAGAGAGAGAGAGAGAAAATCCACTTAGAACGTCCACATCACTGCATCAGAAACAAACTCATCCACATCATTATTCTGCAAAGCCAAAGCCAGAGACACACATCTGTAAAGCACAGAACATCTGCACAGGTGTCTAACAGACGTTATCAACCAAATGTGAAATGTCAAATGTGTAAAGCAAGAAAGAGAAAAGCAAATCAGCTCACTGTGACATGCGCACACCCACATACACACGTACACACACAAACACCCACACACACACACACACACAACACACCCACACACACACACACACACACACACACACACACACACATCCTCGCGCTCCCTAATGAACGGTCCAGTCTTTGAGGGCCACGAGATCTGCTCGACATTTTTTTTTTTTTCAAAATGTCTCCCATTGAGTTGTTTTTGTCCCTTTAATACCAAAAGCAGTCAATGGCTGTGGGAATGTTGGACATGTGGCAGGACCTGCGGCCTCGAGGACTGACGAGGACAAAAAAAAAGAAAAAGAAAAGAAAAAAAAAAAAGCACAGGCTCGGCGGAGTCCCGAAATACGGGGTGCGTCCCAAAAAGCACCCTATTCCCTATGAAGTGCCCTTAATATTAACTTATCATTATTACTAGACTGACTGCAGCACTGAAAGGAGCGCCCTGCCTCACGACATAGGGAATAGAGAACGAGTGCACCGTTTGAGACATGAACACAGCTTAGGAACGAAAAGAAAAGGATAGACAGATAGACAGAAAGAAAGAAATCACACCAAAACACAAAAGCACACGGAGACACACAGAGCAAGGCGGACATACGGAAGCACACGTCGGCGTACGCGAAAAACACACGTCCTTACACTGAGAAGCCGATCAGCTTCCTTCCCTCCTTCCTTCCTTCCTTCCATCCATCCTCCTCTCTTTCTCCCCTTTCAGATTCTCCTCCTTCTTCCCCCAAACTCTCCTCCATTTCCCAGGCGCCTTCCTTCCATCCTTCATTATCGTTTTTTGGAGAATCCACTTTACAACACACACTTGTTTGTTTGTTTGTTTTCCCCCCCCCACACACACACACACTCACCACTCACTCTGTCCGTCCGTCTGTCTTTCGCTCTTTTTTTGTACCACTGTGTTTATTGATTTATATCAATTTGTCAGGTTTTTTTGTTTTGTCATCCATTTTTAAGGGGCAGATCACTTTTTTTTGCTTTCTTTCTTTTTTTGTTGAAATAAAACAAAAAAACGAACAGAAGTCAGAGTTGATTGTGAGGTCATGGAGAAAAAAAGAGGGAAGGAGATGTCATAGATTATGGCAAAAACAAACAACATAAATGTGAGAAAATAGACAGATGGGAGGAAAGGAAGACCTGTGGACGCTTCAGGACGAGTTTCCTCGAAACCCTTTTCTTTTCTATTCCAGTCTTTTGTTTGATTCGGCGTTGACATCATATTATTTTTTTTTTGCGTTTTTTGTTTTTTTTTGGAAGCACTGATAAAAGACCGACGCTGAGAGAGCTATTACCTGAGTAGTGACACGTGACACAGAGAGGATTCTGGATCGTTTTTTATGTCAAAAATGTACAAATAATATACAAAAAAAATACAAATCAGTACATGACGAACGTGGCTTTCTCTTTCCTGTGCTCACCTCCTCAGCATTTATATATAAATATAAATATATAATATAAATATATATATATATATAAATATTTCTGTCAAAAATGAGGAAACACATAACTGACACATGCATGTTCCTTATGTTTCTATGCAACAAACTTTTGGACAGTGAAAGACGAAAGAAAGTTCAGTGGAGTCCAAATGTGTTTTGTCTGAACTTCTGTAAGAAAAGATGTGATCAGACTCCCTCACCCCCACAGTTAAACATAGAGGTGGAAGCTTAATTTAATACGTTTGGGGTTGTTTTGAAACAGAGCAGGTTGGAGATTTAATCTGTAAATGTGTATAAACAACCAACATGGCAACCCTTCCATATTTTTACACCATCTAATTCTGTCTGGACTGCGGCTCATTGAAAGCGACTTCACCGTACGACAAGACGATGAGCCGAAGCGACGAATACGTCCAAACTCTAAGTGTTATTTAGAGAGCAGACAGACGTCTGGAGTGATGTCTATCATGGAACGTCCTGCCCAGTCACCTCACCTACATCCTATTGAACTGCTCTGGGATGAACTCGATCACAGGAAAGAAATCACCAACTAGTGAAGAACAAATTTAGCGAGTTTTATAGGAGGCACAGCAACGTAAACAAAAGGAATATGCATAAAAAACATAAAAGACTAGGTGTTTCCACACTTTAGCACAATATATATATATATATATGCGTATTTGATTTGGAATGACTTGTCTCCTGAACTCAGCTCAGCTCTAGAAACGGAAGATAGCAAAAAATAAAATATAGCTCAAGATGCATGAGGATGCAGTATAAAGCATTCCGGGGAGATCGTGTGGTGCAACATGCAACCGTTGAAGACGCACGAGACGTAGCATCGTCCGTTCACGTTTCATACATCCTTATTCTGTTTAAAAAAAAACAACAACAAAAAAAACAGCTGAACGTCTGCTACTGATCTACACGTTCGTGTTTGTGTGCTACATCAATCTTTTTTTCGGACTCGAGCGGAAACGCTCGAAGGCCTGCGAACGCATTCCGCTACGAGCCTAGAGTGGGCGGGGCGCCGAGCGCTAACACGGCCCCTCTGGCATGCGGAGGAAATCTGAATAATCTGTTCTGCATTCTGAAGGAGAGAGATAGAGAGAGATAGAGAGAGATAAAAAAAGAAAGTGAAAGGAAAAGGAAAGAATCATGGAGGGAAGGAAGTAACAAATCAAAACGTGGATAAGGTTGGAGAAGTCATTTAACGGTAAGGGGGCGGAGAAAGGGGTGGGGCAAGTGAGTTTGTGGGAGGGGCGTGCTTGTTTGTAACGGGAAGGAGTGTGCACGTGAGGGGAGAAACGGGAGTTTCCTGTTCTAGGTTACTTCACAGTTACAGCTTCTTTTTGCATATATCTGATAAGCAGTGGGCTTTCAGAATAGTTCTCTGTGAAAAGATGAAAAACAAACAAACAAACAAAAAAAAAATGAAAGAAACAAAGAAACAAGCAAAACACAAAGAAATTGGCATCATGAAACGGTCACCAGGCTTACCGAGCGCTTACAGAGTGACAAATTAAACCGTTACAGAGTTCAGACATGCCCCAATACATTAGAACACGAATTCATGATGAAAAGAAAAACAAAATAATAACAATAACCTGATTTTACAGTTATTATGGTCTCCGCCCACCCGCCACCCCCCTCCCCCCGATAGCATCAAATCATGCATGACTAAGCCCCACCCCTTCAAGAAAAAAAAATTCTTCACCTCAATCATGCAAGTCATAAATATGTATGTGCATATGAATATTCACGCATCCATATGTACACACCCATATGAATATTCACATACATAAAGCTTCAGGTTTTTCATATCAAAAACATTCTTAAGTATCGTACAGACATTCCTTATTGCTCGCACAAAAGGGAATAAACAAACAAAAACAAATCAACAAACAACCACAACAACATGCGTTCATAGAGTACAAAGTCATCGTTTTTTTTTTTTTTTTTTTTAACTGTACACATCATCGACCTGACGAAGGAACCGAGGAGCTTTTTTTTTAACGCAGCAAACGTACAGCGGCGATGAACGGATGGAGGGAGAAAAGGATGGATGGCGAGGATGAGATGCGATGAAGATGAGAGAAAAAAATAAACAGATGGAAAAATTACATTCATTTCCACGTGTGATTACAGGCGTGGAACGTGAGAGGGGAACGTGAACAAGTGTGGCATCATGGGAATGGTACGGAGAATAACGATCCACATGTTGACGTGTGGAGTTTAAAGGACGGAAAACGTGTAGAATACGTTAGAAAAGTGCGAAATCGCTAATAATTCAGAAAAAAGTGATGTATGGATTCGCACGTGACTTCTTTTGGAAGATTTAAAAGTCTTTTTTTGTCACGTATACATTAGAGCACAGTGACCTTCCGACCAGTAACCCAGCACCTTAACCACTGAGCTACCACTCCCTAATTCCCAATAGGTATCTCCAATGGCAGCTAATGCCACGCTAATGCCATTTTAGACGTGTTGTAATTACAGTGCTAACTCTCGTCACGTGTAAAAAAAAATTCAATTTGCGAGTCCGTTGTTGTTGTTTTCCAGCAAACTGGAGTAAAAAAACACTGTGGTGACATGGTTGGTTATTTTCTTATACGTTTTTGGGCACAAATAAATATAAAAAGTGTATGAGACCCTGATACACTGAGGCCATGAGATAACAATTTGAGGCCATGTAGTGATAAATTGGGGCCACAAAATAATTTGGGGCCACACGATAAATTAAGCCATTAGATATAATTGAGGCCACAAGACTATAAATTGGGACACAATATACCAAATGAAGGCCATACAATAATAAATGAAGGCTATGAGATGATAAACTGAGGCCACAAGATAGTTAATTGAGGCCATTAGATAACAATTTCAGTCCTGAAGACACCCATCTGAGGGTGTAGTATTATAAATTAAAACCTTGAGATGATAAATTACGGCCAGAAGATAACAATTTACATGTCAAATTGGTGCCACAAGATCATTTGAGGCCACACGATTAGCATTTTAAGGCTATGAGATTGAAATTGGGGCAACAAGCTAATAAACTAAGGCCTTTGTTCATGGAGAATACATTAATACTGCCTAATAAACTTTTAGGGACGAGATAAATTGAGGCCATGAGATAATTTCAGATGTTATAGGTTGAGGCCACCATGAAATAATCCAAATCTCATTTTAGATACAAAATATTCAACTTTCTCATCAGAGCTCGTATTGGAAGAGGAGTGAGACGGAGACACTGGTGGAATTTGAGTTTGTGGCTCCAGGAACGTAGGCATGGACTTAATTTCAGTCCTGGAATGATAAGTAAAATTACTTCTATATAATTCCCCTGAGCCATGTCTTCATTCCATACCTTCACAATCTTCAGCTAAACACGATTTGTGTTCATGATTGCTCTACCTTGTGACCAAAGTTTTGGGACACCTGACTTCTCCAGCCATATGTGGTCCTTCCTCAAACTTTTACCACAAAATTGGAGGCGCACAGTCGTAATTTTCCATTCACTTAAACTAAGACCCAAAACCTGTTCCAGCGTGACGATGCCCCTGTGCACAAACCCGGCTCCATGAAGATGATCACTAATCTCCACAAGCGTGTGGAACATCTCTTTAGAAGAGTGAAGGTTATTCTAACAGCAAGTCAATGTCTTTATATGCTATCTCATGGCCACGCCTTATTAGAGAAATAACCAGTCACCTCAGCGTATAGAGCATCAGGAAGGATATCTTGTTCCTTCTGCTCACGTTTGCATTCGTGATCACGAGATTGAAACGCCACGTGTAAACGGACAATCCTCGATACCTGCAGATTGTGATTTACACACAGCTTGTTCTAGGGTGTGTATGTTTTTGAGGGTGAGGAAAGGAAGGTGAGGTGATGAAGGCAGGCACTCACACTCACACACACACACACACACACACACACACACACACACACACACACACCAGACAATGAGGGATAAAAATGATAGAAAGCATTCTGGATACATCTTAAATAACAGCAATGCATCAAAACTTTTCAATATACAAATATATAATATTTGTTTCAAAGTCGAACAGTGGATGATGAGCGTCTGCTGCTACTGACACTTTTTTTACAGTCGTTCACAGAGGAGGAAAAAAAAAAGGGTGAATTTTTTTTTTTTTTTTTTCTAAGCCATCACTGATTTTATTTAACAGTGCATAGACAGGCTTAGATCTGACTTTGAAATCTCTCCAGATTCACACACACATGCACACACTCCAACACACACTCATCAACACACACACACACACACACACACACACACACACACACACACACACATCTCTCTCTGTGCCATTTTCAGCATTAAGTCTTTATCTTTCATCTCCTACTGACCGCTTGTCAGTCCAGCATCCAGTCAACGTTCCCTCCTTTTTGATTTTGTCAGTTTTTTTTTTTAGTTTTTTTTTGGCAGAAAGGGAAGATCGGCATCCGAGAGACAGAGCAGGCAACGAAATAGGAGAAAGAAGAAAAGAGAAAAGAACAAAAAGAAGAAAGGAGGAAAGGAAAAATAAAGGAAAAAAAGAAGAAAAGAAAGGGAATGTAAAAAAAAAAAAAAGAACAAAAAAATTGAAAAAACGTACTGCATTCAAACTTTAAGAATCACAGTAACCAGGTGGATGGGATCAATAATGAGAAGGATCATGATGATGTATGAGGATGATGATGATGAAGGGGGGTTACAGGGAGGGGGGGGGGATTTTTGAGTTCCTCAGCACTTCGGCCTCTCGTTGTCTTTGATATGTCGTATTAATGATCAAGTAATGTAGGAAGGAGGAGGTTGTAGAGTTCGGCGTTCCCTTCATGCACTGGTGGAGGGGGAAAAAAAGTGGGCGGGGATTCGAGGGAGACCCGGGAAGGGGAGCATCCTGAAGCAGAGCAGAAGGTCACATGTTCCTGGAAAAGACGCCTCTTTTTTGAGTCATTCGTCCATTTTTTTTCTCTTGAACCCTTCGCCCTCACCCTTCTGTTGGTCATGCTTTCGTGGTTAAATAGTAGCGAAGCTGAATTTACACAGACGTCGTGTCCCGCTACTGTCCAAACCGGAAACGCACATTCCAGCCTGTTTTGTATTGCAGTGTCCCAAAAAGCCTGATACAAAAATAGAGACTTCTTACTGCAAATGTGCGATTCCTTTTTTTCCTCTTCGATTGATATTAATATTGATAGTAACCGTAATAAAAAAAACACAAAAAAAACAAACGATTGTTACATGCTGATGAACAGAAAGGTGTCCTCGTTACACCGGGGTGGCGTTTATTACCCGGAGCGACTCCGTCTCGCCCTCTTTACCCCACTGGGATCCAAGCTGGATTTATTTTGATTGTTAAATCTTGTGAATATTCATTGATTAAATTTGCGTTTACATGCATTAGAATCCAAGCTGGGACGATTACATTATTATTATTATTTCTTTTTTTTTTCTAAAAACCCCGAGAGCTTCAGGAAGTCTCTCGGTGTGCGTCTACTTCACAAATGATCTATAAATCCAGCAATTGAGTAAGAGGGAAAGCCGTGTATGTCAGTTCACTATGTGACTACGTCGATATAAGCACAGAAATCACCTCGTGTTCCTGCAGCCAGTGATTTCAATTCTATAGGTACAGTAGAACTGTAGGTACTGGTAAAGCCTTTGTAATTGTGAATCGAATAAAGCTTCCTATATGTTATGTGTTCAGCACTTGAAGCCAGGGGGATTTTAAAAGGGGAAAAAAAGACCCCCAGCTACCCTAAAGTCCCACCCTGTAGAGGCGTGTGATAGTGAAAAGCGTGACCTTTATTAACCTCCAACCCGTTCTGCTGCGACGTTGCTACATGGTAAATCATTATTATCACTAGTATTAATGCTTCACGGTGCATCTTGGTTTTTTTTGTCATTTTTTCCTGCGTCGAGCGCTACAAAATGGACGGGATCGGAGAACGGCAGCGGCGCAGAGGCCCGGGAGAGTCGTAGGATTCGTAGGGGGTGCTGTTGATGGGCGTGATGGGGGTCAAACGCAGAGGAGCGCCCGACATCCCGGAAATGTTGTTCAGGCTTCGGGACTTTTCGTAGCCAGCAGCTGGAGAGTCGCGGGGACGATGAAGACGTTCGATTTCCAAGCATTTGAGATGGAGGGTTTTTTTTGGAATGTTTTGTAGATCGGGAATTATAAATGGCAATGACAATAAAGGTGAAGAAATGGGAATTTTTTTGGGGGATTGGCAAATAACAATAGGCAAAGCAATAATAATAATAATAATAATAATAACAATAATAATAATAAGAAAAAAAAAATAAAATAAAAATTGTGTATGTGAAACACAAAGGCAGACAGACAGACAGACAGAGAGACAGACAGACAGACAGACAGAGACAGAGACAAGGACAAAACAGGAAAATGCGAGTTATGAAATATGTCATCAAATTTTCTTCTTTAGAAAAAAAAAAAAAAAAATGGTATAGCAGCGTTTTTTTTGTTTGTTTATTTTTTTAATTAAAAAAAGCGCTCCCAGCCGTACACAGTGGCGATGGAGGTCGGGCACACGTGGTGGAGCAGGTGGATGAAGCACCTGATGTGTAACTCGAAAAATGTAAGTCGTGAGCTCAAGAAAGTGGGGAAGAAGACAAAAAAATAAATAACAACAACAAGAGCGAGTTTAGCATCCAGGTGTTTGATCCAGTCTCGGACAGGGACGCTCCGCATTCTATACAACCGCAAGGGGACAGACAGACAGACAGACAGACAGACAGATGGACAGACAGACGGCAGCCTGAGAGCCTTTGCACAAGGCTGTGAGGCTGAAGTCTCGTCCCAGGCCTCTGGAACCCCGTGAAGCTCTCTGCAACTTAAATGTCTGCTGGGTTGCCAGATGTTGCTTATATACGTGTAATGATTGAGCGGTTAAACATATATATGTATTATGTGTGTTACAGAAATGAGCTTCACGCAGTCCAAAAGTGCTTTTGAGCTTTCCTTCCACATCCGTTCGAATCCAGATGATTGTCACCTTGTGATTATTATGCACTCTTATTCTTTTTTTTTATCCAGTCGACAATTTTGAAAACCTTTTATTGAAGCATTAGTGCTTTTTTTTTTGCAAAATTCTCTGAAATGACCTAAAATTGGGATCAAATATGAATGAAGATTGGGCAAGAAGCAGTTTTGCATTGAAGCACAATTAGAGGAGAGTTGGTCAGGAACGTCTACCAGATAGGTCACTTTGTAGATCAGGAACAATCAAAGCATAAATGTATTTATTAGCTCAAGTACCAGGAAAGAAACCTTCCATGATCTGGAGAAAACTAAAAGTATTCCAGGTTTTCTCAGTTGCTTTGAAGCATTTCTCAGATCAGAAATGAAAAACGTTTTCCAAACTACTTGTTTACCCTCCACCTCATTATGAAAGTATTTTCTCGTCACTTAAAAACAAATTGTGAATGCTTTATAATCGATTGTGTAAAATCGCCTGCGGTTTTCTTACGTTATCGATTCGTTTATGTCAAGCTGATGATAAATTAATATAATATTATAATATACTGGTTCTTACCAAAACATCTAGGCTTTAGTTTTAGTGGATAAATATAATCTGTCAAATTTCTATTTCAGTTTTTTCTCAGTTGTTTTCAATCATCCATAATATCTGCAAACCAGTAAGTGCATTTTTTAAAAACAATTTGTAAAATTTTACAAAAACAGCACAAAAGCCTGGACATTTCTTCCAATCCTTTGTTCATCTCTCAAAAGTAAGTACAGTGGAACCCGGTTATGTCGATGTCCTAGGGGGTCGCCAAAAGCATCGAGGTAACCGATGATCGAGATAAACGAAAATCTAAAATGGCGGCAGTATATTAACGTGCTTAAAATTTCTGTATGTACATGATGTGCGTTAATAAATGAGAATGTGCATGCACGTGTTTTTGGAGGGTTTTTTACACAACAGCGTTGCCACGATTTGTTTGATGAAGGCATGCTATAAAAATACATACAGTACATGTTTATCTGTCAGGAATCCACCTGCCACGCCCCCTTCAGCCCCCTTCAGCGTGGCAGGTGCTTTCTCGGCCGCTTTCTCTGAAGCTCCGCTTCAATCTCGCACATATGGTGCTCGATTATCATCATCACCAGCTCCTATTTAATCTTCCACACTCTCACTGTCCGTTATTGTTGGTATATGTTGGTTCTTGTCGGTCGTTGTTATCGCGCATGCGTATCCCGGTACGTGTCTTCCCACCGGCACTCTTTTAACGCCTGCGCTTTTCTTCCCGAAGCGCATCGCGGATTCCCCCCGATCCTGCCGGTGTTCATTCTATGATTTTGCTGGTCATCACACGTTCCGCTCCGCCAATCACGGCTTTCGCCTCCCGTTCATCGCATAACATTTAACCACAAAAGGCATATGTGCACTAACTAACAGCAGAGATTCACCAGTATACAATACAAACACCTGTAGCAGCTGTAAGACTTAATTTTTCGACATAACCGATAAAAAATGCTTGGAGAAAACGAGAATTTGGCGGTTCCACTTCAAAAACGTCGACTTAATAGGGTTGTCGAGGTAACCGAGGGCGAGATAACCGGATTCCACTGTATTTGTGTCAACGAACATCTCATTCCCATCAGAATAACGAGTTTTTTTAAATCATTTTTCACAATCAAGATCGCCACAATGTTTAGTCGTGGTATCAGTATGGCGCACGGTTTCAGTGTTTCCTGATGTAAACTACGGTTCGGGTCACAATGAGTGAAAACGCACGAGGCTGAATTTCAACCGCACAAATTCATTGATCTGATTTGCATATTTGATTTATGTCGATTGCAAGAGACGATTCACACTTTTACTGTACTGTATCAGTGTTCGTTCGTTTCCTGGTTGTTCCTCTATTTTTAAAAATTGCAAGTGTGTGTTTCGCTCCGTCACTGGTTGAAGGTTCACGAGATTCACCTTTGACCTGTTTTAGAGAACCAGTCAATCACCTGATGCTGTTCACTCGCCTTCATTAGAGATGTTTTGTAGGTTACAACTATTCAGGTGAGAATATATATATATTTTCTAAATATAATAATAAACATGAATCCACTGTGTTGTTTTTTGTTCCTTTTGCTCCCTTGGGGGTTTGAATTTAGCAGTAACGTATTACGTGTTAGCAGCCGGAGCCCCTTTAAGAAGGTAGTGGATGGACATGTGACCAAGGCATCATGACGTGCATCAAGAGTGAATCATAGACAGATGTGGAGGAGAGAATCCGGTTATTTTTCAAAAACAAAAAATTGTTCAGAATCAGTTAATAAATAAAACGGAAATAATGTAAGTTATGTATTCTTTCTGTGCGACCCGATTGGCCCGGGTGTTAAGGGACCACTGTACCAAAGCATTCGCAATTTGTTCAAAACGACAAGAGATTGCTTTTGTGCACAAGTGACTCCGTTATGTGGATGTTGAACAAATAGTTTTGAGAATTGAACGCTCCAAAGCAGCAAATCGCAGTTTACATCAGGAAACGCTGAAACCGTGCGCCGTCATACTGAACAATAACAGTAGTTATTGTACACGAATAATATATATATAATATTGTACATAAGATAATATACACAAATCCATTGTGTTGTGCCGTTTGTACAAAGTTTTCGAAAAATGCACTTATAGATTTCCAAATATTAAGAATGAATCGAGAAACAGTTCAAAGCAACTGAGAAAAATTGTGCATACCAAAAGTATTGGGACACCCGACTTTTCCAGGCATTTGTGTTGCTCTTCCACAAAATTGTACGTCTGTGAGCTGATGTATTGTATGTGGAAGTAGGTAGGTGGGTGGTGTAGGAGAGTTGCTGGGAGAAATCTCTGTCTAAAAGGACCACAATGATGGGCTACAACTCGGGTAATAACGACGACGAGGTGATATACACACAAAGTGATCGATCGGTATCTGTTTCTTTTTTTCTTTTCTCACTAACACTTAACGTTTTGTAGCGAAACATCCGGTGTTCAAAAAGCTTTTGACTGGATTTTAGTGTAGAAACAATTTTCAAGAAAATCAAATATTTCTTTTCACACTCGAAAGACAGGAAGCAGAAACTCGTGTCAGTTATCGGAATCGGCTCGTGACGGAAACGTGAATTTGTTTTTCCCCCAAACGAAAATAGCGATTCTTTTCTCTGAGCGTGTTGAATTTTATGGATAATGCACGTGTTTCAGGTTAGATTTCTGCCCCACTGGTCGATCTGTTCACCTGGAGAACGGATGAGGAAGGAAAGCCGGCAGTATGACATCATCAACACTTCATTCTGTACATGAGAGGACTCCCTCCACACTGACACACAACCACAATGAGCCAAGAATTCGATTGGGATAGTGAGATAGATTGGGATAGATTGATATCGATTGATTGATCGATTGTTCAACTTTGAGAAGATGTTGGTGGACGGAGGAACAGCGGTGTGGTGAGAAAGTCGTTGGTGTCAGTTTTGTCAGTGGTCGTTTCTTCAGTCCCTGGTGTGACGCTGGTCTGTGCTGAGGCAAATGGGAGTTTGTGTGTATGTTTTGTGTGTATATATATATATGTGTGTGTGTACATGTATGTGTCAGAATGCCCTTTTCACAGTCACTCCTACAATAGTGACTATAGCAGCCACGCAGCAAAGCATGCTGGGATGAAGAAGCCAGATTACAATCAAACCCAAACAATCCGCCATCGTGATATCGTTCACTGATGTAACATTCATGTTCCTCTGTGTATTTAAACACTATATTGCCAAAAATTTGTAAGTATTGCATGTGCTTTTTGAGCATCGCATTCAATTTATGATTCCCTTCCCTCTTCCACTGATGTTCTACCAGATTGTGCTTGTGGACATTTGTGTTTATCAGCCACAAGGGTGTTTTTAAAGTCAGGTACTGATGTAGGTGAGGTGAGGAGGCTTGGGGGGTTGTTGGTGTCAGTGCATTCAGTGTTTCAATTCATCCCAAAGGTGTTTAAAAGAGTTGAGGTCAGAGCAGGAGATCTTCCGCTCCAAACCATGTCAATCATATCTTCATGGCTTTGTGCAGATGCCATGCTGGAACAGGTAGTTCAATTTTAAGATGTCCGATACAATTGTATACCTCCAGCTTTGTGGAAAATAACCCCATATGGCAGGAAAGATCAGGTGTCCCAGTACTTTTGTCAAACTTTTGGCCAGAAGCACCTGACTTCTCCACCCATATGTGCTTCTTCACCCTACTGTTGGAGGCACACAGTTGTATTGGACGCCTTTGGATGTGGGATGAATGCGAATGCTGACTGCACCCCAAGCCTCACCTCACCTCACCTGCATCAGTACCTGACTTCACAAACACCCATGTGGCCAAAGAGGCATCTCCATAAACAAAATTTTGTGGAACATCTGCCCAGAAGAGTGGAGGTCCATATAAATGGACATGAGGAACAAATGTGGAATACGATGTTCAGAAGGTACATTATAGGAGATCAGCTGTCCAAAAACGTGTATGTATCATATCTCTCTCTCTCTCTCTCTCTCTGTACTCCTCTTGTCGTCTTGTCTCTGTCTTTTTATCTGTCTCTATCTCTCAGTTTCCTTCTCTCTGGATCCATCTATCTGTCCTTCTGTCTCTTCATGTCCTTTCTGCCCTGCCTCCTCTTGCTCTCTGTTTGTTATTCCCTGTGTCTGTCTCTTTTTCTCTCTTTGTCACCTTCTATCTGTCCATCTGTCTGTATCTCCCTGTCTCTTCTTCTCTCTCTCCCTTTCTCTGAACGATTGTGTAAATGACGCGTGAGGTCACATGACCGGCCCCGGGCGAAAGGCCCCCGTACACACACACACAGCACTAATTTTTTTGCACTGTGGAAAAATCCAATCCGTTTATCCGGAACAGAATTTGTTGCCTGACCGAGCGGGACGTCCATCACGATCTGATCACGACACGTCCGAGTCCTTGTCCCCAAGCGTCTAGCTGTTACTCTGTCTTCTTGGTCTAGACATGGGCTTTTTCTGGCTTCCTGCTGATGCGCTGAACAGGAAGCTGGAGACCCCCTGGTTTCAAACCAAAGCGCAGCAGATTCGCTTTCCATTTACATTAGCGCAGGATTTAAAGCTTAGCTGAGCTTCATCATGCAAGCGGCTTTTCTTACTGCCGAGTGTGTGTGTGTGTGTGTGTGTGTGTGTGTGTGTGCACACGCACGTACGTACCTCGGGTCAGACTTTAGTAACACTACGGACACTGTAGCGCCGGCCTGAGGGTGGGATGGGAGATGTGGAAAGTGAGGGGTGAAATATTACACCTGCTACAGTTTCGCTGATTCAGTCGTAAATGTGATAAATAATAATAATAATAATAATAATAATAATAATAATAATAATAATAAATATTGCAGCAATCGTTTTAGATGTTTATTCCGTTTCTCTCTTTCAACTCCTCTGTCTGTATCTCACTCTCTTCTTCACTTTGCCACTCTTTCTGACTGTCTCTTTCTATCAGCCTCATCAGTTCTCTGTCTTTTTCTTTTACTCTCTTTAAGCCTCATTCCCTCTTTCTGTCTTTCTCTCGCTCTCTTTCTCTCTCTCTGTCTGTCTGTCTGTCTCTCTCTCTTTAAGCCTCATTCCCTCTCTCTGTCTCTCTCTCTCCCTCTCTTTTTAAACCTCATTCCAAACCTGTCTTTCTCTCTCACCCTATTTCAGCCTTCTTCTCTCTCTCTCTCTCTCTCTCTCTCTCTCTATCTCTCTCTCTGTCTGTCTCTTCCCTAATCGCTTTCAGCCTCATTACCTCTCTCTCTCTGTCACTCTTTTTTGTCTCATTCCCCCTCTCTGTTTTTCCTTCCCACTCTCTTTTTCTCTTTTACTCTCTTTCAGCCTTGTTCCCTTTCTCTCATTCTTTCAAGCTCAATCCCTCTCTCTGTATCACTTTTTCACTCTTTTTCAGCTTCATTCCCCTTCTCTCGCTCTCTCTCTTTCAGCCTCAGTCCCCTCTCTCTGTCTCTCTTTCTTTTTTGACACTCTGTCTATCTGTTTGTCTCTCTCGCTTTCTAAACTTTACCTGCCTTGCTTTCTATCTCTCTTTCTCGGTGTCCCTCTCTCTCAATCTATCAGTTTGTATGTCTCTTTTTCTGAAAAAAACGATCAACATCCTGTTTCTGGTAAAACTTAGGCTGCAATTCACTGCCAATGTAGAGAAACGATTTACTTTTATCGAAAAAATCAAAAAAGATGCTTTTTTTTTGAGCAAAGATGCGTCTTGTTGAAAATCGATACACACACTATGTGGACAAAAGTTTGTAGACACCCAACCATAAGATTTAGTATGCACTTCTTTTAGAACATCCCATTCTACATTTAGTCCTCATGTTCTAATATAATATCCTCCACTCTTCTGGGAAGATCTTCTACTTGATTATTTGGTCTGGGGTGCAGTCTGTGCGAAAAGAATCATCCTGAAGGTGTTCAATAGGTTTGAGGTCAGAGCTCTATAGCAGAAGATCTTTAACTCCAACCCATGTACAGTATATCTCCATGGAGCCGGCTTTGTGCACAGGAGCATCGTCATGCTGGAACAGGTTTGGGTCTCCTAGTTGGAGCGAAGGGAATAATTTTATGTACCTGCTTCCGAAGGCATTTTATACAATTGTATGCCTCCAACATTTTGGTTGAAGAGCACATCTGGCTGGAAAAGACTCTTTTCTTGACTCCTGGTTCTTGACTCGACTCTTGAATTTGATGTGGCTCTTGAAAAAACTCTTCACTCTTGACTTGACTCTTTAACTACAGTTTCCTGTCTGGACTCTTGCCTTTCGATCCGACTTTCAACTCGACTCGAGTTATGACTCCTGACCCAACTAGCTCTTAATTCTTGACTCTTGATTTTTGACTCGAGTCTTTTGATCTGACTCTCGACTCTTTGTGCTAATAGTTTGGTTAAAAAAGCAGATTAGGCTAGAAAAGTCAGGTGTTCCAATATTTTTGGCCATATAGTGTGTGTGTGTGTAAATATATATACTGTAATATAATATATATAATTTATTTTTTCTTTTTCTAGAAATTTTAATGAATACGTGCATCATTTCAAGACACGCCCAACGAGCAAAACATTGCTAATGAATAAAAAATGTCTGTTTATATAATAAAATATTTGTATAATTATTTTAAACATTTTTACGACTGAATCCAGGTTAATATTTGCGATATCCAATAGTGGATATCCGTCTGTTAATACAGAGGAGGTGTGTATGTGTGTGTGTATGAACATGTCATGATACACACCAACCAACAAAAGAAACAACTCCAGCAATCCATTACACACACATTTAACACTCGGCATTACAATGTGCACAGGGATACACAATTCACATGATACGCATTTGGAGGAAAATAAAAAACACTGAACCAAACAACAAAATAACAACAACAACAATATGGAGTACAGAGCATGTATGTGGAGATCATACATGGTAGAAACGGTGTGTAATTGTGAGTGGAGTGTACAATATACTCTTACACACACATACGACACACAAATGCTGGTTCCCCCATGAGGTTTTTGTACAGTAGCAGACTGTTTTCAGACCATAGCTGGTGTTTGATGCATCCCTGATCTCACTCTCACCTGCGGAGAATAAACATCTCATACACTCTGTTCTGAACTGGTACATTAATCAGAGCCTTCAAAGAGCCGGGGAGGCGTAAAAACCACTGCAGCATCAGTAAACACTGGTTGGAACCCACCAATCTGCAGCTGGGTGTGGAGAAAAGAGGAAAAGAGGCGGCGTGAAAGAACACAAACTTTTTTATGTCCAATTTGAGGTTCATATGTGCTAAAATCCTCTGGACCTCCACTGCATTCTGGGAATTTGAGGACGGCATTTGCACCAACATTCTCCATTACTTCTCCACTACATCTCCACTACATCTCCACCACATCACTACTTCTCCACTACATCTTCACTACTTCTCCACTAGTTCTTGTCTACTTTTCAAAGACCAGGAGTGTCACTGTGTAAACAATAATAAAACACTTGGCCCAGCTTTCAACTTGACTCTTGACTCTTGACTCTTGACACTCGATACGGCTCTTAACCCGATTCCCAACTCTCAGCTCAACTCTCAATTCTTGACCTGACTTTTGACTTTTCATGTGGTTTTTGAACCAACACCAGACTCTTAAAATGCTGGACTCTGATCGGAAGTTCATGAGTTCAAATCCCATCACCCCCCAAGCTGCACCGGCTGGGCCCCTGAGCAAGGCCCTTAACTCTCAGTTGTATAAATGAGTAATCTTGTCGCGATTCTTGACTTCTAACCCGAGCACAGTGAGGGCACTGATGCCTCAGGTGCAGTGGTGTGATGAGACTCAGGATTTAGACAGTGGTTGTATACTAGCGCACAATCAAATATGCAAACGTGTGATACTGCACACAAACTGGTTTAATCTTTTATTGTGTTATGCTCATTGTGTTATACATAACTCAGTTCTTTTTATTTATTTTGTAATTCTGACTGATTGTATATTTATTGTGTTACACAATTGAGTTTTTTTTATTCACTGTATTACACAATTCTGAGTTTTACTTTTTTGTGTTACACAATTCTAAGTTTTACATTTTTGTGTTACACAATTCTGAGTTTTACTTTTTTGTGTTACACAATTCTGAGTTTAACTTTTTTGAGTTACACAATTCTGAGTTTAATTTTTTGTGTTACACAATTCTGAGTTTACTTTTTTGTGTTACACAATTCTGAGTTTTACTTTTTTGTGTTACACAATTCTGAGTTTTACATTTTTGTGTTACACAATTCTGAGTTTTACTTTTTTGTGTTACACAATTCTGAGTTTAACTTTTTTGAGTTACACAATTCTGAGTTTAATTTTTTGTGTTACACAATTCTGAGTTTACTTTTTTGTGTTACACAATTCTGAGTTTAACTTTTTTGAGTTACACAATTCTGAGTTTACTTTTTTGTGTTACACAATTCTGAGTTTAACTTTTTTGAGTTACACAATTCTGAGTTTAATTTTTTGTGTTACACAATTCTGAGTTTACTTTTTTGTGTTACACAATTCTGAGTTTAACTTTTTTGAGTTACACAATTCTGAGTTTACTTTTTTGTGTTACACAATTCTGAGTTTAACTTTTTTGAGTTACACAATTCTGAGTTTTACTTTTTTGTGTTACACAATTCTGAGTTTAACTTTTTTGAGTTACACAATTCTGAGTTAAATTTTTTGTGTTACACAATTCTGAGTTTTACATTTTTGTGTTACACAATTCTAAATTTTACTTTTTTTGTTACACAATTCTGAGTTTTACATTTTTGTATTACACAATTCTGAGTGTTACTTTTTTGTGTTACACAATTCTGAGTTTTACTTTTTTGTGTTACACAATTCTGAGTTTTACATTTTTGTGTTACACAATTCTAAATTTTACTTTTTTGTGTTACACAATTCTGAGTTTTACATTTTTGTGTTACACAATTCTGAGTGTTACTTTTTTGTGTTACACAATTCTGAGTGTTACTTTTTTGTGTTACACAATTCTGAGTTTTACTTTTTTGTGTTACACAATTCTAAGTTTTACTTTTTTGTGTTACACAATTCTAAGTTTTACTTTTTTGTGTTACACAATTCTAGGTATTTATTCATTCATTGTGCAACACATTTCTGAGTTTGTATTATTTTATTTATATTGATACACAATTCTGAAGGGTTTCTCTTCATTTCCTGTGTGACAAAATAATTAGAATTTTTTATTTATTGTGTTATGCAATTGTACGGGTTCTTAGAAGCTGAGGTGATTGTGGAGTAACGTTTAATCAGACGTATCACAATCAGCGTGGCACCTTTACACCAGTCTGGTCACTAGTGGAAAAAGTAGTGCCCCAGTTAATGTGCTGCTGAATGCTGAAGCTAAATTCATTGTGACGCTTCACTTGTATTTTTAGATTCTACATGTGACTCACTTCTTGCTGCGCTGCGACTGCGAACATTGTCACTGTTAGAAGCGCAATAATGAGAATAATGGACAACGACAATGCTTGACCATACATCCCTATGTTCTTCCTCATGACTGCACATGAGCTGAAATATTGATCAGTGCAGGTTCTATAGGAAGCCCAACCTCAATAAATAGCTGGGACAGTTTAGGGCTGACCGCCGTGACCCCCTCGATCGGTAACGGCCGCACGTGGCTCAGCACGTGACACGATCGAACACGAGGTTTCATGTAGAACGTACAATACGATGGAAAGATCTCACATGTAGTGATGGTGCAGAACATAAGAGAACATAAGAACTGTTTATTTGACACTATATGGACAAAGGTGGGTATATGGACACCTGACCATATGTTTTGTTTGTCCTTATTAAACACTAGATTTTTCTTCTGGGAGATTTCCCCCTTGATTTTAAGCAGATTTGTGCTCACAAGGGTGTAAGTACTTGGTCAGGAAGTGATGTAGGTGAGGTAAGGAGGCCTGGGTTGCCTCAGTGGGAAAAATTCATAATAAAGGAGTTCAATAGGATTGAAGCTCGATAGCAGAAGATCTTTCACTCCAAACCATGTATCTTAATAGAGCTGGATTTTTGAACAGTCATACTGGAACAGCTTTGGGTCTCCTAGTCCATGTGAATGGAAGGTATGGAGAAGAAGAAGCACAAACGGCTGGAAAAGTCAGAAACAATACTTTTGACCTTATCGTCAATGTATTGGATCGAAATTTGTATTAATTAATGTATGCAGACAATCATGGCAACAAAATACTCTAAAATTGGTTGAAGTGCTGCATGACTTCAGGCGAAGAAAATGAAAAAGTGAAGGATTTTTAAGGAAAAAAGTGATAGATTTGGCAGATGACCGTATCCAGAGGGACTTACAACTGATCTCATTCATACAACTGAGCAGCTTTGGGGGATAAGGGCCTTGCACAAGGGCCCAGGATTAGCAGCTTGATGTGGCTGCGATTTGAACTCATGACCTTCGAATCTAAAGACGATGCTTTAACCGCTTTCTAGCCAATAAAATCATTTTGGGCTTATTTTAAAAATAAAATCTGATCTAATCTAATCTAATGATAGGAATCTGCAGTATTAAGTCACCAAACTCCAGGATAGTTTTTATTTTTATACAAAGTATTCATGGCTTTTTGTTTTGTAGTTAGATTTTTTTCTCATGTTGTATATTTCAGTCTTCAGTAATGACAAAATACATATAATTGTGTTTTATGTTGCAAATAATTTGTTATTACGAGACGGTCTTCGTTCGAATGAATAACTGTTGACGATGCGCATGTACGTGTGAGCTTGGTTTTAGTTTCAATGTTTTGTCTGATTTTAAGACGGAATATAAACAACGATGGTGATTGTTAAATTGAGAGGAAGTGTCTCGTTTAGAAGCTCTGGCTTTACGATCTTTTCACACCGATTAAGTGTTTTCATGCGTATTTTAAGACATTTTTCTTTTTCTAAAGTTTGGATTTGTTTTCTTAAGTCGTGCATTAATTTTTCGCAGTGTATCTAACAAATGAAGCGAACTCACTGTATTAGTTTCTAATGTTAAATAGATCTATAGCATATAATTTCTGAGAAAATGTAGGAGAAAAGGGGCGGGACTTCCAGGGACTGGATCAAAACTCTCAACATGTACGTACTGTACATCAAGAAAAACCAGCAAAGGGGAAGAAAGAAAATGAGAAGGAACACAACAACAGTATTTATACATATAATTTAATAATAATAATAGTAATCGCAGTGCATCTTGGGAGCATGACTGGATGTCTGCACTCCTCTCTTTAATAGAGGATCTGTGTAACAGTTCATAATTTCACCCCTTTTGTATTTTTCCCCCCTGTATTCGTCCTGCACAGTCCCAGAATGCTCTCTTCCACTGTTTCCATGGCAACAGTGGGTAAAGAAGGAGAAGAAGGAGTGGCGTAGGGCTGATTGTGTGTATGGAGGGAGGAGGGTGGGAAAAAAAAGGGAAAACGAGGAAAAGATGGAGGGATAATTTCAAACAGGAATAAAACGAACCCATGAAGACTTCAACATGGTAGGAAGAAGATGTACTGATTTAGAGAAGACACACAATAGGTGGCAAAAGTTTGGAAGCATCGAACAGCATTGTTGCGGTTTTAAACAAAACAAACGTTTTCAGTGACGTCAGGAAATTTCTGCGTTTTTCACAGTCAGCTTATGCACCTGAACTGATTTCCTCTCAACACTCAATTGATCTGTTTATATTCATGCATCTGAGGTTGCCAGATTGTTCTCGATTAGAATCACCCGAAAGGTGGATTTTCCAATAATATCCAAATCACAGATTTTATTTAGGATTAAAAGCGATCGGAGGATCGAAAAATTTGGTCTGAAAAAGGAAATAAATACAAGATACGAGTGTGTCTGTTATATACACAATAAGCCAAAACATGATTATGATGCATATAATTGAGCAAACCTTGTAATAAAAGTACGTGTCAAGAACTGAAAGATTTACATTGTAAGCCAACAATGCAAAAAAACATTTCTACATTCTGATAATTTTGCTTCTAGATATAAACGTAAGCTTGAGCAAAATGACCCGCCAGATTTACAAGCTTGTCATACAGTCCAAGCGGCTTGAGGTTTATTCGATGTGTAACGTGTCCTGAGAGTGACACAGAATAGAGATTAACATGGCAGAGGTAGAGCTGCATTTTCCTGGAGACAAAACAGGAAAAGAACGTCTGGATTTATTTTATCTTTTTTTCTTTTTATTTGCACTACAAAGGCGTGTTTGTGAAACGGGGCCATGCGTTAGAAGATACCTAAGTAAAGTAATGATCCTATTTTTTCCATTGATTTGCACTGTGTTGAATCGGTACCTGCTTCATATGTATCTTCAATGTATCGTGTTGTTGGCTATGCATTGAGATGCGAATCTCCTAAGACACACACACACACACATTCGATTTATTTGTCACTTCAATCCTACACTGTGGTGGAGACGACCAAGCGAGAACGTCACCGTGTCATCGCAAACTATTTGAAACAGTGCTGATTAAAACTTTAATTGGATAAATCATTTAGCAATTGAGTCCATGCTTCCATACTTTTGGCCTGTGTGAAGCTCTAACACACACACACACACACACACACACACACACACACACACACATACACACACACACACACCATTAATCTATACATATAAAAATAAAAACTAATAATATTAAATAGTAATAAATAAATAAAACCATTTGGGCAAAGTTTAATACGTGCAATACTTGTTCCTAATTAATAAGTGTGTGTGTGTGTGTGTGTGTGTGTGTGTGTGTGTGTGTGTGTGTTTTGCCTGTAAACTTACCTGCACCATGAGTACATCAGCCTGCATGAGGGCCTTTTATGGTGTAAAGAATCAATGTGTGTGTGTGTGTGTTTGTGTGTGTGTGTGTGTGTGTGTCTTAGTGTGTGTGTGTCGGTGCTCACTGTAAACTTACCTGCACCATGAGTATGTCAGCCTGCATAAGGGGCTTTTATAGTGTTAAGAATCAATGTGTGTGTGTGTGTGTGTGTGTGTGTGTGTGTGCGCGCTATGTTCTTGTAAACAACGATGTGTATCTTTGTCCATCGATTTACATGCTGTTACACGCTGACCTTGTAGTCTGTCTGTATAATTCTGTCACCTTATATAACAGTCAGAATGTGTGTGTGTGTGTGTGTGTGTGTGCGCGCACATGTGTGCATATGTGTGTGTGTGTGTGTGGGGGGGAAGGAGAGACAGGATGTAAAAACCCAAATCCCTCAGACTCAGGACCCGAACGTCCAACGGCAGTGTTTGAGGCACAGCCAGACCTCTTGTGTGTGTGTGTGTGTGTGTGTGTGTGTGTGTGTGTGTGTGTGTGTGTGTGTGTGTGTGTGTGTGGTTATATGGGCGCTCTCTGTCCTGAAACACTGCCGCCGGAGTCCACAACAGAGAAGTACAGAACAACAACAACGAAAGAAGCCCACATAGTGGCCCGGCACTTTTGCACGCACACACACACACACACACACACACACACACACACACACACACACACACACACACAAAAGGTTTTTATAGCTTTAATTTGCCAATAAAGGCGCTGCTGGTCGTTTAAGTGATTGTGTGTGTGTGTGTGTGTGTGTGTGTGTGTGTGTGTGTGTGTGTGTGTGTGTGTGTGTGTGTGTGTGATTTAAAAGGGGCCAGAAAAGGCAGTGCAGGATGACGGGTCACTGTGAGAGCTCATGAGTAGGAAGAGGAGGAGGCCACAGCAACACCAAACAACACATTGCACACGCACACACACACACACACACACACATGTGTAAAGGACACACATACACACACAATCACAAACAGTGTAACGGAGTAGCAACAAAGGCTGACATACAAACGCATGACACGACACAACCTGAGGAGAAGGGAGAACAACGACAGCGCGTCAGAAAAAAAACGCAACCTGGACACACTCGTCAGAGAGCCCCCCTCACTCACACACACACACACACACACACACACACACACACACACACACACACAACACATTGCATAGCCTGGAAGGTTATATATATATATATTAACATAGCTTAGTGTACAGAATGAACCATAAACCAAACACACACACACACACACACACACACACACACAACCGGAAAGTGTGGATCATTTTACTGACTTGAAGCTATAATTATTCAATCGGCATGAACAAACTGTTCACTATTACACACACACACACACACACACACACACCCACACAAACACGTAAGTAGGCTTGGGTCGTTTCCATAGTAACAGCACGTGACGTTCCTCCCAGAGTAATAGTAAATATACATAAGGACACGAGATGGAGATCCGTGGAAGGAGTCTCCAGTGCCAGTGCATTTTTTTTGAGCAATAGGTTTTCTGACATAGAAAAGACTTCTCAACAGACAGACAGACAGACAGACAGACAGACAGACAGACAGACAGATATATAGATAGATAGATAGATAGATAGATAGATAGATAGATAGATAAACATGTTAACAGAGACACACAAACATATGCAGACAGACATGCACTAAAACAGACAGACAGACAGACAGTCAAACAGATGGACAGACAGATATGCAGATTGACAGACAAACACACAAACATACACAAAGATAGATAGATAGATAGATAGATAGATAGATAGATAGATAGATAGATAGATAGATAGATAGATAGATAGATACCAGCACAAGCCCATCCGCGAGTGTGTTATTCCTTCACTCTTCCATTCGGTTGGGGTGTTAAATAAAGTCTTGGTGTGTCACAGTGAACGCACGCTGAGATTTACACAGCTAACACTCCAAACGCTAATACGTAACGAGCTAACACAGGGGTCCCGGCCCAAGCCTACTGACGTGTGAACGCTGTGCATTTAATGGTGTGATTAGGAAAAGATGAAGACGGAGAGCAGGAGAGAACAACAGAGAGGGTGAGAAAGAGAGAGGGAAGGAAAGAGGACGTGATTGTAGGAAAAAGGGAAGGAAGGAGGCAGGGATAGATAGCGAAAGGGAGGGAAGGAGAAAACGGATAAAAGGAGAGAGGAAAGGAGAGACTGATAGAAGGAGAAAGGAAAGGAAGGAGTGAGGGAAGGACATATAGAGGGATAGAAGGAAAAAGTGAGGAAAGGAAGGAAGGAAGGAAAGGAGGTGTGGAAATGAAAGAATGACAATGTATTTACACACACACACACACACACACACACACACACACACAATACATTCCCTTACAGGTGTGTGTTTGTGGGTGTGTCTGTTTTATTCTCTATGAATATTAACTTACACACATTCTCTCTCTCTCTCTTTCTCTCTCTCTCTCTCTCTCTCTCACACACACACACACACACACACGCGCACACACACACACACACGCACAAACTCAGGTTATAACACCCTGAAAATGTGAAAACATCATTATAACTCTTCACATTGAAACATTTGGCACAAAAACACAACGACAATAACAGGAATTTGTACAAGCATGCAAAACAGTGTGTGTGTGTGTGTGTGTGTGTGTGTGTGTGTGTGTGTGTGTGTGTGTGTGTGTGTGTTTGTGTGTAAATTATACAACTGTAGTCATGTCAGATAAGCTTTTGTGTTTGCCTTATATTTCCTGCATGTGAAACGTGTGTGTGTGTGTGTGTGTGTGTGTGTGTGTGTGTGTTTAAAACACATATTGCAGAAGCAGCCTAATGCACACATATAATCAAACATGATTCATGAGGATGATGATGTTATTTTGTCCCCGAGCACGTCACTGTGGTACGCAGCAGCGCAGTGGGACTGTTACCTCTGTGTCACTATGGTTTGATCCAGGAGGAGGCGGAGTTTGCATTAAGGTCCTGCTGTAAAAGAGGCCCATCTGGCTTGTACCATTCCTCTCCCAGGGGGGAGGTGGCGCCGCCAGTCACAGCGCCTACTGGTTTTAGGGGTTTTATTTATTCAGTTTGATAGTCATTTATTTGGACAGAACAAGGTGTGGGAGTTGGAGGGGCGGGTGGTGTGTCAAAAGACAGGGGTGGTGGTGGTGAGGGGGCGGTGAGGGGGCGGTGATAGAACATGCAGGCCATAATGGACAGATCGGTGATACAAGGAGAGGTACAGTATGAAGAGGAGAAAATGGAAGACACGACATGGAGTTGTGGATGGGAAACCAAGTATCAGGCAAAGAATATTTGGGGGAGGAAGAGTGGAAAAAAAAAAAGAGAGAGAGAGAGAGAGAGAGAGAGAGAGAGAGAGAGAGAGGGGGGACAAAGTGAATTAATGAATGACAAGAAAATCCAAAGTGAAAAAGAGAGACAGAAAGAAACAGATAGACGAACAGACAGAGAAACACAGCACAGACAGAAAAAAGAAGAGAGATGTAGACCGACATTCAGACACACACAGACAGACAGACAGACAGACAGACAGACAGACAGACAGACAGACAGACAGACAGGTAGACAGACAGACAGATAGATAGATAGATAGATAGATAGATAGATAGATAGATAGATATGCAAACAGACATACAGACAAAGAGAGAGAGAGACAGACAGCACAGAGTTTGTGAAAATACTGATATGATTTGATGATTGTGTGTGTGTGTGTGTGTGTGTGTGTGTGTGTGTGTTTGTGTGTGTGTGTGTGTGTGTGTTTGTGTGTTAGGCCTGTAAAAACTATTCACTCTGTTCATCTCCATCACAATAAACTTGTGTTTCATGAATAAACCTCAGCTCACTATTTTCCACATATAAGCATTTAAAGTGAGATCTTAGGAGCAGGGATGTGGGTGGGTGGGGTTATGTAAATTATCGCTTATGCATGTGGGTGGGGCTATGCAAATGAAAGGGTGGTTGGAGGTGAAGGGGAAGTGAAATGAGCGTGGATGTGAGGACATGAGGTCAGGGTCAGACTGTGTGTTTATCGGACGTGTGGTTATCAATGCTTCATCGGCCATCATTATTGTGAGGTGTGTACAGTAATACAGGAATTGTGCATAAGTAAATACCCCCCTCCCCCCATTATAAAACATCCCAATATATTGACATGGAAGGAAAAAAAAAGATTAACAAAATTCATTTAAATTTCAAATATTTTAAGGTTGAAATGGAAATAGAAATATATGCAAGGGGGGTGAAAACTTCTGCAGGATGTTGTGTAGTTTGTGTATATGTGCATAAATATTTGGTCTAGTATGACTGAAATTCTTCTGTGTATCTGCTGTGTGTGTGTGTGTGTGTGTGTGTGTGTGTGTGTGTGTGTGTGTGTGTGTGTGTGTATTGTACACTCTTAGCCATGCAACTGACCTTACCTGTATTGCAGTGTATGAACATGTGCTAGAGGTGTTCAGGTGTAATGTGTTGCGTGTACCTTTCCTGACATTGCTGTCGGTGGTGCGGAACTCGCCGGCGCTGAGCAGGAAGCAGGCGCGGTCGTGCGGGTAGCGCCCGGTCCCTGTTGCCGGACTCCTGTCGTCTGGCCCCAGCACTTGATCTATTGTAGGGCAGTCCTCGTTAGCCAGGGCCGCGTTAGCCGCGTCCCCGTTCTGCTTCGAGTCTAATCACACACACACACACAGCAACAAAGATGAGACAGAGAGATACACAACACAAAATATGCAGACAAACACTATTCAAACAATATACATACGAACAATATACACTACTCTCACTACACACGCACACACACTATACATACGCTACATACACACACACACACACACACACACACACACAAACTATATACACAACAGTGCTGATGTGAGAAACACACGACTTTCCAGAAAGAGAAGCCGCAGAGGAGTGTGTACTTATAGCCTCCAAGGCAGCTGCCAAATTTAATCTTGCAGCTCAACAATTTACATAAATAACCCTGGAGGAAGACATGGAGAGACGGAGAGACTGGAGCAGGGGCAAAAGTGACAAAAGTATTGGGACGCCCAGCTTTTCCAGCCATATGTAGTTCTCCCACCAAACTGTGATCCGAAAGCTGGAGCCACACAGTTTTACAGGACGTCTTTGGATGCTGGAGAATGAAATTTTCCCATTAACTAAAACTTCAAAAATCAAAAACCAGTTCCAGCATGATAATGCCCCTGTGCACAAAGCCAGCTCCATGAAGATCTGCTATACATGGCATGGAATGGAAGATCTCCTGCGATCTTCTCTGAGCTCAACCCTTCAGAATGAATGTGAACATCGACTGCACCCCAGACCTTCTCACCTCACCTACATCAGTACTTGAGTTTTCTCTTACAAATCTCCACGGAATCTAGTGGAACATCTTCCCAGAAGAGTGGAGCTTATTATATATTACAAATGAGGACTAAATAAGGGAGTTAAAAAGAAACGCATAACATTCTTATGGTCACGTGTCCACAAACTGAGAAGGAACACTTCAATATGAAGATCGTTCGTTA
>MU535751.1:3511072-3516072 GCA_024362625.1 Silurus asotus | reverse complement strand
GGTGGACAGAGAGACACTGAAACACTTCCCCTGCAGAGGACATCCAGGAAAGTTGCTTCATTCCACCAACAGAGGGTGCCAGATACCACAATCAGGAAATGGGACTGAGAGATGCTGAGATAGGGATAGAAAACGAGTGTGTGTGTGTGTGTGTGTGTGTGTGTGTGTGTGTGTGTGTGTGTGTGTGTGTGTGTGTGTGTGTGTGTGTCATTAGCCGTAAAATGCCACTGCACCCAGACAAGGAAAACAGCTCTGGGGAAAAGGGAAAAATGTGAAAAGATAAGGGGGGGAAAAGAAGGCGGAGATAAAGGGATGCATTTTCAAATTAAAGGTATGATGATCGGTAAAAAAAACAAAATCAAATAAAAAGGTTTTAATGATGTTTGTAACGGTTATGACGAGACACATGGTGTGAGAGATAAACTGGGATGCAAAGCGAGAACGATAGAGTTCTAGAGTGACAGAGAGCGAGATGGCGGAGTGTTATGGAGGAATGTGACGTGATGCGACGCGATGCAACTGTTCTGAAATCAGAGATGTCGCGTCAGCCTCTAATGCAGCGAGATGCCCATCGATCAGCCTGGTGTGAGCGCGTCCCTGTCTTTTATCTCCTCCTATCACCTGAAATCAATAGCATCTGATTGTCTCTGACTGTCCCCGAATCCAATTACACACACACACACACACACACACACAGCAATTTTTGAATGCAGCATTTCACTTTTCCATTTTCACCCCAAAGCTAATTTGTTATGCATAAAATCATTTCATAGCGAAGTAAAAAAACACACTAGACGCACACACTACACACACATAGCTAGCGAAAGGCTTAAGTGTTTGACAGAAGCACCTAAAAAGTCCTGTCCTTAAGGACGTTTCTCAAATAGCAGCAGTCGGGGTCGATCCCCTCGTGATGGCACGAGCAGCGGCGGTAATGAAGGACTCGAGGCGTCCTGGGAGGATCGAGCAATTCCCCAACCCGATTAGCATGAACTAATTTTTGACGAGCCCATCTCATCTCGGCCTCAAAACTCTGACGAGGTGCCCCACGTCACTCTCATCCACTCTCTGCTCCAGATACGCCCGAGCTCCACATACCGAATGCCAAAAGCCTGAAATGTACACATGCAGCCACCAGATAATTTCGGTAGTACAATGCGTTCGAATGATCGTCTGGCAGTAGCACGGAAAAGACATTTTGAAAGTCTACCATTCCAGATGTTTTAGGCGGTAATAATGTCCCCGGGTTTCTAGACGACTGAAATTCAGCAGCACCATCTCTTAAAAAATATTCCCAGGTAGTCCTACGATGGAGATGCGTTCCAATGACACCAATAATTTAACTGAGCAATTTAGAGTACTGTATTTTATAATCTGTATGCGTCAGCGGGCGTGTACACGAGCGCAGGTTCACGCAGGGAGGGCGGAGCATACGCCGCATACGTTTGCCTGCCGCGTGAAACGTTAAACATTTGTACAATTTTGTGGTATCGCAATCGGCATCAGAGGATTGAACAATCCTCGGACCATCGTAACTCAGGGACCATCATAGTTTTGGATCATTTAGGGGAATTTCAAAAAGTTTCCGAAAGATACAAATATTCCCTACGAATATCCGGAGAAGCAACAAGAAGGAACAAAACTGTCTGTGCTCTCTGAATGGGAGGAGCATATGAGGTCAGGTATGTAGAAAAGGTTATCTTGGAGGAAGTGATTGTTGGACTCCCACCCCCTGCTATGATATTGAAAAACCAGGAATTTTCAAAAATCAAAAATTAGGCTGAAATTAGGAGGAGAAATAAGGGCGGGATCAGTATCCAATGCCGAACGACTTTTTTAACAATGATGGATGGGTTCTCCATTTGTAGTCACGTGACGGTTCCTCGACATCACCACAACATTTCAACGAGCCGTAAATTAAATAAACACCAGGCGGAAACACGTCTTACTGTTTACTCATGCGCAGTACAGGGACGTAAACGCTTTCAGTGTAGACAAGGAACTTTTTGGAAACGATTTAACGCCTTCATTTGACATGAATGATGCAGGTACTGATGTAGGTGAAATGAGGAGGGGCCTCTGGGGTGCTTCCAGCATTCCAATTCATCCCAAAGATGGTCAGTAGTGTTTGAGGATCAGCGCTCTAAAGCAGGTTACTCAAGATCTTCCACGCACATCCAACCCACGTAAAGCATTTCCTTATAAATCTGGCTTTTGGGCATCAGTCTTGCAGTGGATAAGGCATTGGATCTGAAGGTCGTGAGTTCAAATCCCAGCCATCGCAAGCTGCCACTCCTGGGTCCCTGAGCAAGACCCTTAACCCCATAGTTGCTCGGTTGCATGAAGGAGATTAATGTAAGTTGCTTTGAATAAGGGCAATATTAGCTTCAAATGTTCTGATCATTTCCGTTCACTCTTTTTGTTTATTCCTCCGAACGTCCCGCTCTAATTCCAGGGCTGTTTGTTGGTGTTAATCGATCAAATGCATAAAAATGCTGTTAAAAATAAAATAACCTTTGTTTATAGCCCTTCGAGTGCTCGCAAAAGTGCTGACGTGGACCCCGGGAATAAGTCACGTTCCACACTGCTGCTCTAAAGCTCCTCTACCTGCTGTGCAAGTCTTCTCCGTCCACAGTCGGGGTGTTCAAAGATTTAAAGCGGCAGGATGGAGGCCTTAATGGCCTTAGTGAAAAAGAGGCCACGATTTAAAGGGTAGTGTGTGCTGGGGTACCTCAACCAGTACTTATGTTTATAATGATTATATGAGTTTATAATGCTAATAAGTTACATTAAGTTAGAGCTGCGGTATGTCATTTTCCGAAAAATAAATAAATAAATAAATAAATATATATATATACACACAAACATTTTCTGATCTCTTTTAATCGGATTGTTGCAGAAATTTTGAACCATTGAAAACGAAATTACAAACAAATATTCTTGCAATCATTTGTTTGGATGGGAGGGGTATATTCTCTGTTTTCCTGTCAATCAGGGCAAGATTAACCAATCACATGTGTCTCTGAGATTTGCAGAAAAGGGTAAAAAGACTAATAGCTTTAAAAAAAACAACAACTGTTGGCTGTTTTTATGTAACGGGAATTGACCCAGATGGAAAATCAAGGACAAAAAAAGGTGGATAAAAAGGGGCGGAGTCAGCACCCTGAGGTGGACGTCTGCGCTGTCCATGCCGTCCAGGGTGTACTTTCACCTCATGCCCATTTTTTTCAGAAGGCGCAGAATCTGTAACCAGCAAAAAAAAAATCATCGACCGAAGACGAACAAACAAGTGAACGAGTGAACGAGGGAAGGTCGGTCGAGGTCGGACTTCGCTCACATGCTCGGATTTAGAGATCTGATGATGAACAGTTGATGGACATCGTTTTCCTTCTCGCATCACGAACACAATCGCGGCCTGCTGACTCGTGTCTGAGAGCATCTGACAGCTGAGTCAGCGCATTCGCTCAGAGAGCACGAGTCAACGATCAGCAGCCCTGACGCATTCATAACCATCACACACCTTCGCGTGAGGATTTGTGCCACTCTTCTCAGGTGTAGCTTTTCTATTTTCGTAAGTTCAGGAAGTGACATCACCAGTGCACTCGTGACTTATTACAATATAATCTTCGACAGGGAGGATGGATTTTCTTTGTCTGTCTTATTCCTTTTACACTACAGCAATGAGACAAGCATGGAATGGAAGACATGGAATACTTTTTGTCCCTTTATAGTTTCATTTCAAGCTGAGGAACATTCACATGACTAATTCTGTTCTAAGTCTGTTCCTCCAAGACATACTGTATAAAGCCCGTTAACACACCGTATCTTTGTGCCACATTCAGAGAAAAGCGCTATCCACCTTCTTCTGCATACATGAACTTATGTACACCTGTGATTGGCTAGTCTTGCTCTGATTGACAAAAAGAGAGAGAATATGCCCCTCCCATCCAGATCGTTTTTTTTTTTTTGCCATATTCTCAAATCTTACGATTCCCCTGCGAGCACAATCTCATCAGCGTGTTTGCTGGGGGACCAGGCGGGGCTAATTTCAGGGCCGGAAAAAACATTTGCGCAACCCCTGGAATTGTTGTGATTATTTGGTTAATGGATTTTAAAATGTTTTTTTGTAACTATCCAATTGGAACCGATCGCAAAAATATTTTTTCTTTGTTGGAAAATTACATAACGCACTTGTAACTTTGATACATAGCATCCAACATACTTACACACCGGGGACTCGAATGCATTACCTTTTAAAGCATGGACTTTCTTTCATTAACTCCATTAAGGCCTTTGTCTTGGCCTCTTTAACCTCGGCGTCCAAGATATGTACAGCAGGTACAGGAGATTTACAGCAGTGGTGTGAAACTAGAATTGTTCCCCAGGCCAGGGCCGTTTCTAACCTTTTTTGGAGTCCTAGGTGTGATACTGATTGTCACCCCCTCCGCCATCCCACCACAATATTCCACCCCCCACACCGTACAAATAATTTGCAAACTTCCATTTAAAGGTTAAACACATTTTAAAATAATTGCCTAAATTGCCTAAATTCTAGTATGTCAACATTTACAGTATATTAAGCTTCTAAAGTGGATGAAGGCAGCGACAGGGCAGAGGGGGATCCCTAGGCGACCGCCGAGTTTGCCTTTGCCTAGAAACGGTGCTGCCCCGGGCCATGCCAGGGGCACTTTTTTGGGGAAGTTCTAACTCAAGTTAAGACTTCGGATCACCTTCTGATCAGAAGGAGTGAAAGATTTCACAGAGTTCAAACCACCACCAAACTGCATCTGCTGGGACCTTAAATATACCCCCCCCTCACTTATTTCCATTGAAGTTACCAACACTGGAGACTCGTCTGAGAGAGCAGTTCAGCCATTATACTGCCCCCTGGAGCACAAAAGTTTAAGTGCCTTGCTCAAGGGCCCAGAGTGGCACCTTGCCGATACCTGTACCTACAGAAGTACCTTCCGATCAGTAACCAAGAGCTTTCAAACCCCCCC
>MU535751.1:3498565-3511067 GCA_024362625.1 Silurus asotus | reverse complement strand
GTGTGTCACCCCCCCCCCCCCCCCTTTAAGTATTTCATTCCTCGCAATTTACTGTAGAGGAGTAGCAGAGTTTTAAGCGAAACGTTCTGTAGAACACTTTCAAACGGTACCTCGCGATTACAATATATCATATTTTATCGAGCAAACTCTCATGCCAGCTTGCTTTGTAACGAGATTAGACTCGATATGATGTACAGTACAGCTTTCATTTAGACTCCCCTGAGACTCTGTATAATTTTATATATATTTTTTAACACTGCTTTTTTCCCTCGTCCCGTTCAGCTCAGTGCTTGGACCCTTGTTCACGTCTAATACCTTTAGATTTTCCTTTCTCTGTTTTAATGTCTTAAAAAAACAAAAAAACACCAGGAAATGTCTACAGGGCATCTAGGAACGGCGTACGCAAGCAAACAGCAGACCCTGTAAAGACCTTTGTGCTTGTGTGTGAGTGGACACGGATGGATTTGTCAAATTGCACAAAACAAAACTGCGTTTTAGCTGTGAAATTGTTGGACGTGAGGGTCTGTGTTCCTCCGCAGCCTCGTCTCGGTGTAAAAACACAACCTGCATTGCTGTGAGGCTGACTGCAGCAAATTTAAACATTCCCCCTGAACACGACTGCAGCAGCCACACACACACACACACACACACACACACACACACACACACACAGTAATCCTCTGTCTGCAAATCCCACCAATACCAGCGCAATCTTCAGGGATTTCCTATCGCAATAGAAATCACATCCACTGCGTTGTATTTCGGACAAACGATCGGGACATTCTTCTTTAAATCGCTCAGACGTGGCGTTTAGGCATGTCCACACGACACGGAACGAAAACACAGCAGGAGAGCAGATCTGGGTGCAGTGGAAAAGGCTGTGGCGCAGAATGGAAAGACAAACGGATAGAGAAAAAAAGATAGACAGATAAATTCCCTCCATGTTAATTGGCTTTATACCGAATGTATATACATCGAATACTCAATTCTGATTGGTCAGAGGGTCCTATTTTTTATTTTTGACGATTTGCAATGTCTGAGCAAAAGCCTATTGGGTTTATCATACCGTAGTTTTTCTACGGATGATACAAGTGCATCGAAGGAAAATATATTTAAAAAGATCTCCGGTGCCAGTTCCAAAAGTATTGGGACACCAGACTTTCCCAGCCATATGTGGTTCTTTTTTTACCTGTAACGCGTTGCTTTCAAAAATAAAGTAACTTCGTTACCTATGGTGCGTTACCCTTTACTTTTTTTAATTTATTAATCTCGGCTAAAGTGTAGACTACAGCATAACTTGCTTACAGCAGCGTCGCATTGTAGGATTGGTGGATGCACCACTGTAAACACGAAGAAGACGCACTGTGGGCGTGTCTCCGTTTATTCAGTCTGTGCGGCAGTAATGGCGAGTCGAGGCGAGAGCAAGACGAGTTTTTCAAACTGGAAATATGCTCATTATTTCACTTTAGTTGAGCAAAAACTTTTAAGGCAAATGTAAGCTGCGTCTTTCTGGTTCGATGCTCGTATCTACTGCGATAAACAGCAACTCCAATCTGTTGAAACACCTCCAGGACCTCTATGCCTGAGGAGCTAGAAGCTAGAAGCTAACCCGGTGTTCTTTATTGTTGATAGTTTTCATACTTCAGCTGTGAAAGGAACATTTTTAAGAGCTCAACATAACAGCAGAAATTCAATTTGTATTGCGCTTTTAACAATAAATATTGTCTCAAAGCTGCTTTACACAGATGATGTGGTGATTAAAAGTGAATATGTTCTTTATAAGTAAGTTTGTCCCTGATGAGTGAGACGGTGGCGACTGTGGCAAGGAAAAACTCCTCGAGATGGCATAAGGAAGAAACCTTGAGAGGAACCAGACTCAAGAGGGAAACCCATCCTCATCTGGGTTGCACCGAATGTCCATCATCAGGGGACAGAATTTCACTGTGCTGTAATGTACATGTGACAAATAAAAAGCACATTTTCCCTCGACCTTCAACCCTATTGAATATCTTTGGGATAAATCCCTCACACTGACTGTACTCCAGGCCTTATCATCTCACCTACCTGACTTTTCACCTTTGAATGAATCTCTCACAAATCTCTACAAGCACACTCCAAAATCTAGGGGAACATCTTCCCAGAAAAGTGAAGGTTATTATAAAATGAGAAAGAAAAAAAAAAAGGAGACTCAATGCGGAACGAGATGCTTAAAAAAAGGATCATATCGAAATCTTACGGTCAGGTGAAAAGAAAATCGAACGCTTTCCGACAGGTTGTGGTTTAAAAAGCAGGGCTATGGTTATCACCCTGACCTCGATGATTTTCCTATGTGTCATTCCTTTCATAGCGATAGAGTAAATTCACATTTCTTTCCTACACTTCTTCATACTTTCTCTTCCCTCGTAATATCACAGTGTCCTCGTTTTCTTTCGTTCAATCCGCCTCTCTTACACGTCCTCTTCCTCCACCGCTTCAGCTTTTCTGTCACATCCTTCATAATGTCCCGATGAGCGATCCGATTTGATGAGTAAACATGCCGTGTGCAGCATGCGCACGCACACGGAAGTGGACAAACACACACCCGGAGAGTTCGGGGAGGAAAAGGAAATTCCCACCTCGGAACAATCCATAGAACATTTACATTCATCCACATGTCATTCTTTACACTATAAGTATTGGGACACGTGACGTGATCCTTAAACAAACTGTTACCACAAAAACTGGAGGTGCACAATTGTATCTGAGGTGTTTGGATGCATGAAGTTTACCCTTGAATTAGAAGACCCAAATCCTACTCCAGCAGGACAATGCCCCAGTGCACAAAGCCAGCTCCATGTAGATATGTGTTACATGGGATTGTGTGGAAGATCTTCAGCTATAGAGTTATTAAAAAGGTATGAATTCTTCACGCTGACTGCACCCTGGACCTTCTCACCTCACCTATACTTTACTAACAAACTTGTAGCTGAAAGAGCAACCATCTTGTTCAAAAAAGCATATAGGAATCTTACAGTCAGGTGTCTGAAAACTTTTGACCATGCAGTGTATCCACCATACACTAAGACCTAGTAGATGACATTTACTCAGGACAGCTGAGAAGGACGCTAAAGATTAGCTTGGGTATTTAATGTTGCTAAATGTTCAGCGGGTGTTTTTAAGGTTTAGTGTTGAAACGTGTGCTAGTACACATTATATGCTAACTTTTCGCACGTTCTCTCATGGCTGTGTTCAAACGTGTGACACTGTAAACCTGAGTGTTTAAGCAGTAGGGGGAAGTGAGTGGTTTGTAAGCAATGTAAAAAGTGCTAATCAGGGTTAGCTTGCTAGCGCTAGCTGCAGTTACATTAAGTTGTAAGCAATGTAAAAAGTGCTAATCAGGGTTAGCTTGCTAGCGCTAGCTGCAGTTACATTAGCTGTTTGGAATGATGCTAGCTGATATAGTGGGGGGGGTTATGAAAATGGTCTCGTTCTTGGCAATGCTTTTAGAAATATAAGTGTTTCAGTTTGGTATTAACATATAAAGAGTACTAAGTCTAAACAAGTAGTAAAGTTAAAAAGTGCTAATCAGGGTTAGCTTGCTAGCGCTAGCTGCAGTTACATTAGCTGTTTGGAATGATGCTAGCTGATATAGTGGGGGGGGTTATGAAAATGGTCTCGTTCTTGGCAATGCTTTTAGAAATATAAGTGTTTCAGTTTGGTATTAACATATAAAGAGTATTAAGTCTAAACATGTAGTACAGTTTCCTGCAGCATTCGAAAAACACCAGCTGTGGAACGCTTAACGTGATACCTGCGAAAAAACCTGCTGTCAGTGTTTTGCATTATAAGAAAAGTAAGTCACTTTTTGTCCATATTCTAAATAAACATCTGCAGTTTGTTTCTCACAGTGATATTAGAACTTTGAAGGACGGTTATCTTTGAATATATTTATGACAATGTTAAAGAAGCATCTCAGGTCTTTGGACCATTCCTGAGATGTTCCAGAAACGTTATTAACCATTGGTTCCCTCGACATGATCAAAACATCAGGGAATCGTAATTGCTACGATGTTCCAGCAACAATCCAGAAACATTTGTAATAATTAGTTTCACAAAATTTCCAGAACATTGAGTGAATGTTATCACTACAATGCTCCAGCAACAATCCAGAAACATCCCTGTGATAAACAATCCTTTCGACAAAATTATTAAAATATTGAGAGACGTTCCAGCAACGATTTTAAAAACATTTGCTGTTACGCCGTGGGACATTCTCATGACGCTTCACAAAGATCTCCTCTAATAATCATCTGTTAATGTTGCTAGAACATTGAGGAAGCGTTTATTTGGTAACCTGATGCAAACATGCAAATGGATTTTTAATGTAAAAAGTAAAAAAAAGTTTTTTCAGTATTCGGAAAAAAACGTCGGCTGTAAAACGTTCCTAAGATGGTCTCTCAGGTCTTTGAACCGTTCCTGAGATGTTCCAGAAACATCTGCATTAATAATCAATTGTTCCCTCAACATGGCGTTTCTCGAAACGTTGAGGAAATGTTATTGCTGCGACATTCTTGCAACTATCCAGAAACATCAGCTGTAATAATCAGTCCTTCCAACAACAATATGAGGAAACGTTATCGCTGCGACATTCCAGCAACAATCTTGAAATCAATTACTGTAATAATCAGTTCTTTTTTAAAAATTCGCAGAATATCGAGGGAACATAAGCGTTCCAGCAACGCTTCAGACATATCTACTGTAATAATTGTCTGCTCGTCAATGTTACTACAAAATTGAGGAACAATTCATTGTGGGGAAAATAACGCAAGCATGCAAACGGTGTTTAGTGTAAAAAGTACGTTCCTGCAGCATTCAGAAAAACGTTAGCTGCAAAACATTCCTGCAACGTTCCCAAAACATTTGCTGTGAAGTTCCTTTATTTTCCACCTCTAAAGTGTTGCGTTGATGCTACGTTAATGGAGGCTGTGCAGTCATCTAACTGCAAGTCCTGTCAGGTGTCCCTGCCTGAAGAGACGGAAAACATAACGACTCTGGAACGAAGAGGAAGAAAGCAAACACGCCAAACCCAGATAATTAGCGCCAACCAGGCAGAGTGAAAGAAGCTTAGCACGCATCAATCAGCTAAATCATTCGCGTGTTTGTGATGCGTCTGCGTTGACGTCTGGACGTCTGCACCTCATCTAATACGACCTTGGGGTTATCAAACATTATTATTACTGACTCATCGCTGTCACAGTGTCCCGGGGAGAGACCGAGAGTGTACACACACGAGCAGGAGAGGACGTGCACTCACACACACACACACACACACACACACACACACGTCTGACCATAGCTGATGATGTTTCTCGAAGTGAAATCCCCAATCGTTTCATTCAGATGATCAGAACAGCACCACAGCTGGATATTTTACAACATAGGAATTTGTAACCTTTTACGGCTACACTAAATGTTATGAGCGTCTGGAAAACAAGCCGGCGCGACACTTCGCCGGGAACAGACAGCTTTCAAGAACGTCATTACAATTAAATGGTATGAAGAACGCAAGCTGGTTTCTTATTCCAGAAATAGTAACGTCCCTGATTATGAATATCATCACAGAGGAACAAATAAACACGCGCACAAATAGCAACAACAATAAAACCAAGATAAAAATAAGAACATTATTATTAGAAATCAGATCAACCAACTTCTGTACTTCTGTCAAACACTGCAATATTTAGCGTATGTTAGCTGCTGGCTACCCAACTGTACACAAGGTGGTTTGTTGGAGTGTGTACAAGCCAGTGTGTGTTTCAAAAATTTGTGGACACCTGATCATAAAATTTGCATGTTCTCCTCATTTCCACATTAAGTTCCCATTCGCTCTAATAATAACCTCCACTCTTTTGAGAAGATTTCTGTAGTCCCATTAGACTTTGTGGAGATTTGTGTAAGATTCATTCAGGCACATGGGTGTTGGAAAAGTCAGGTAGTAATGTAGGTGAGGTGAGGAGACCTGGGGTGCAGTCTGCGTTCACATTTATTCCAAAGGTTCTTAATAGGGTTCTATTGTACTCCAGTACTCCAGAAACACCTGCTGTAATAATCAGTCCTTTCCACAACATTATTAGAATATTTACATTTACGGCATTTTGCAGACGCCTCATCCAGAGCAACTTACAACTGAGGATTAAGGGCCTTGCTCAAGGGTCCAGCCGGTGGTGCTGGGATTTGAACCTATGCCGATCCAGAGTCCAATTCTTTACCACTGAGCTACAACCTCATATAGATGGAATGTTCTCGCAATGCACCAGAATCATCCTCTAAAATATTAATTTCCTCAAAATTCTCAGAATATTGGTGTAACGTTATCGCTGCAACGTTCTCGCAATGCTCCAGAAACATCTGCTGTAATAATCAGTCCTTTCCACATTCTTAGAATATTGGTGGAACGTTATTGCTGCAACGTTTTTGCAATGCTCCACAAACACCTTCTGTAATAACTAGTGCTTACCACATTCTTATAATATTGAGTAAACCTTATCGCTGCAACCTTCTTGCAATGCTTCAGAAACATCCGCTGTAATAATCATTTCCTCGACATTTTACAGACTTTTGAGGGAATGTTGTTGCTGCAATGTTCTCGCAATGCTCCAGAAACACTTGCTGTAGTAGGCAGTCCTTTTCACAACATTATTAGAGTATTGATGGAACGTTTTTTTGCTGCAACATTCTCGCAATTCTCCAGAAACCGTATGTCACCTTTATCAGAACTTTGCGGAAGCGTTCATTTGGAAACATTCCCGCACAGTTCTACCAAACCATTTCGCAACGCTCTAGAAACATCTGCTGTAATAACCATTTATTTGTCTACGTTATTATAACGGTAAAGGAGCGTTAATTTGAGAAGCTTCCAGCTTCTTATATATATATATATATAATAATCGGCAGTAGAGATGATTTGCTCCTTGACGTTATCAGAAAATTGAGGAAACGATATCGCAAGAACGTCCCAGCAATGTTCCGGAAACTTCCGCTGTAATCACGGTAAAAGGAAACACGCTTTGTGGCATAATTCATCACAGCATCCATGTCGTATTGTCCGGCTGCAGGCTTCTCGATAAGCTCACGCTCTGGGCTGGGGAAGAATTTACTGCACCAATCCGACTGCAGTGTTTTTACGGAGAGAGAAAGAAAGACAGAGAGAGAGAGAGAGAGAGAGACACACACACCACACACTACTCAGCACCAGGACAGGATCAGTGAGAGTGGGTGAAGGTGTGTGGTGTGGTGTTGGAGTCAGCGTGATGGACAGGATGGAGACTGCACTCTGTCTCTCTGTCATAAAGTGTACAGCGTGTTTCTGTGGATTGACATTTGAAGCTGAAACCAGGCTTCTCTTCTTCTTTTCTATTCATCTACTGTTTCTCCACTACACCTCTCTTTGTATTCAACACCACACACACTCATACACTCAAGCACATACACATAGCTGAGAGAATCTCCACCCCTGGTATAATCTACTAAATGCACTGCACCAACTGACTAGCACAGCAACTTAGACAGAGAACATGCTCTTCACACGCTACACGCAATCCACACAGTTAACTGTCTCAATTCTTCTTCAATTCCGAGACGTTCGAAATTTTAATAATAAATTTTATTATTAAAAAAGAAAAAGAGTCCATTACAGCACAGTGAAATTCCTATCCCAAATTGTTTGGAAACTATAGTCCAAGCACAGGTTCAGACATGATACTGGAGCAGGGAGGGTTAAGGGCCTTGCTCAAGGGCCCCAACAGTGGCTGCTTGGTGGTGCTGGGGTTTAAATCCGCAATCTTCTATTTAGTAACCCAATATCTTAACTGTCGAACAACCCCGAAAAACGGATGTGTCTCCACTGTAGATTTACTGTAATAACCTTTTTTCAACATTATAAGAACATTAAAGAAACGTTATCTCTGGATCGTTCTGCTACCTTTCCAAAAATATAATCATGTAATAATGGTTTGCTTCATAAAGCTATAATGCTGTATAAGAATGATGAGGAAACATTACAGTTTGTAAGGAAGATCTAATTATGATTCGCTTCACAACACCAATGGAACTTTGAGGGAACGTTGTCTGTGGAACCTTCCTGCAATAATACTGGATAGATTCACAATGCCAAAGATGAAGAAAGGCACAATGTGAGGGAATGTTATTTTTGGAACCCGCAAGCAATATTCTGAAAACGTCGGCTGTAAATAACCATTTGTTTCTCGAAATTATGATAACATCAAAAGAACGTTATGTCTGGAACGTTCCAGCAACAGTAAAAAAACAACACGTGTAACAATGGTTCGCTTCATTATGATATGAAAATGTGTGAGGAAATATTACATTTGGTAAGAAAGATCTGCTCTAATTATGGTTTGCTTTACAACACAACTGGAACATTGAGGGAACATTTGTGCAATAATATTAGATAGCTTCACAATGCTAAAGATGCTAAAAGGAATGAGGGGATGGAATGTTATTTTTAGAACTGAGAGACAATATATTAGATAAATCTGCTGTAATAACGTTTGTGTCTTATAACTATTAGAATGGTCAAAGAACGTTGTCTCTGGAACGTTTTAGCAGCAGTCTAAAAAACGACTAGTGTGAAAACGGTTAACTTCATAACTCATAAAAAATATTGTGAGAAAGCTTTATGTTTGGAAGAAGGAGCTGCCGCAATTATGGTTCGTTTTACAACACGACTGGAACGTTGAAGGAACATTTTGTCCATTGTATATGCGATAATAATGGTTAGCTTCAGAACAAAGCTACCAATGAAGAATGTGAATGCTGACTGCACCCCAGACCTCCTCACCTTCGCCATACCAGTTCCTGACTTTAATTACAGCTTTGTGGCTGAATGAATTTTACACAAATCTTCAGAAACACACTACAGAATATAGTGGAACATTTTCTCAGAAGAGTGGATGCTCTAAAAATAATAAATACAGTGAACCCCCCGATAATTCCCGGTTCGGAACTCACGGCTCGGATAATTCAATTGGAACCCAACTAACAGCAAGTTGATTATATTAAAGTTCACGGGGATCCGCAGCGATGACAGCGAATGTTCAGGAAGATTAGAAATAACATTTTAAACTGTGTTTTTTCACTAACAAATTTCATCAATATTATTAAAAACCTTATCGTATTAATGTCTAGATAAATTCGGGTACCAGAGGGGCTGCATCCAAAATTTGCGAATTTTTGGAACTCACAGGGGGTCTTAGAACACAAGTTCAGCGGGACCACTATAAAAATCACTGGTAGCAGCTTTGATATTACATTTGGCTAAATAAAAAGTAGCACTAGTATATTTTCATCATCAGATTTATTGCATCTGGCAGATGCTCTTATCCAGAGCGACTTACAATTATCTTTTTCATACAACTGAGCAGTTGAGGGTTAAGGAATGAGCTCAGGGGCTCGGCAATAGTGGTGGGATTTGAACTCTGATCAGAAGTCCACCTTCTTAACCACAGAACAAACCCCTTCCACCAGTAGTAGATTAGAGTGGTCTCACATACAAAACTGGGAATTTACCAGAACCAGATAAGGAAGCGATGACGTCAGAGCCAGAGTGACGCTGATCAGCAGTTACCCAGCAGCAGCAGAACACAACACCAGTAAGAACAGATGGGAAGAGGGTCACGGCATCCCTTACGCTGACAAATAACCGAGTCCGTACACCGGCCGAGTCCAAAAAACCCACTTGTGTAAGTGTGCTAATGAAATGTAGGACACAGGGGACTATTTGTAGAGCGTCTGTGTGTCGCTGCAACACCTGCTCCGAGGTCACTTCCTGCCACACATGCCGACTCAGCACCCAGCATGACGAAGCACCTGGTGGAGATCTCGGGGCCGAGCGATTCAAGGACGTTGATCATTTTCTTATTAATGTGAGCGGGAGGGTTTTATTCCTCTAGCACAGAAGCAATCTTCCAAGGATCGTGACGTCAACCGTCCAGAAACACCTGTCAATTATTTGTTGCATGTTTTCGCCATACCGTTCGCACAGCGGGCTAGAAACATCTGCCGTGATCATTTGTTTTTCTCCATGTTATCAGGAAGTTACGGAACGTATTCGCTGTAAGATTTATTATCAGAATATTGTGAGAATGAACGTTTCAGCAATGTTTCCAAAATATATATTCAAATGTTATTCAAACATCGTGGTAACGTTCTCGCTGTAACGTTCCTGCAACAATTTAGAAATATTTCTTTGAATGTTATTGGAACGCTGTTGTAACGTGTCTGCAACGTTTCTTAAATACATATTCGATTGAGATGGTTTGGACATGTGCAGAGGAGGGACATGGGGTATATCAGTATGAGAATGCTGAAGATGGAGACACCAGGAGGGAGGAAAAGAGGAAGATCAAGGAGGAGGTTTATGGATGTGGTGAGGGAAGACATGCAGGTAGTTGGTTTGAAATAGGCAGATGTGGAGGACAGGGGGGTATGGAGACGGATGATCCGCTGTGGCGCCCCCTAACTGGAGAAGCCGAAAAAAGAAGAAGAAGAAGAAGAAGAAGACGACTGTATAAACCCCTGCTGTACTAATGGTTTGCTTTTGAACGTTATCAGAACACTGAGGCAACGTTATATTTGGGTTAGCCCTGCAATAAAAAAGAAAACTTTTAATGGAAAAAATCCTAAAAACTTTGGAATGTTGGAAATGTTGGAAAAGCAAAGACTCGACACTGGAGACCCCTTTAATAAATCTTCCATTAACATTTTTTCAAAGTTTATTACAGTTCATTACTCACACCTAGAACTGCGGACGAAATCATAGACGTTTATATGAATATTGTATCGTTTTCCAACCATCAAAAACATCATATAAAGCAAACGGAGGGCCACTTTAGCATTAGGGTTTGGTCTCGGTTCTCATTTCCAGTTAGCAATCAGTGAATCTGTGACAGACTTCATCACGCACCTCATTGGATACTATTTATACCGGTGTCATTAAACAGACAAGTGTGTCAGGACACTAGGTAACGTCCCAGTGTGTTGATTAGCCTGTTACCATACACTGATTGCACCGCAGCACGTATGAAGCCGTCTTTAATGTCGTGATGTCCTGAGGAGAAAAATCTACGCTTTCAACTTGGTTTGATTTGTGCTCCCAAGAGATGCTTAAAAAAAAAGACACCTTTTCTTAATATAATATATAAATGCTCCAAAAGGGAGATCTCATCCAGTTGAGAATGTTATTGCCGAAACGTCCTTGCAACATTCAAGAAACATCCGCTGTGGTATTCATTCATTTTCTGGACCACTCTGGGAATGTTATCGCTGTAACGTTAATGCAACGTTCCAGAAACATCTGCTGTAATAATAATGAATTTCTAAAAATGTTATTGGAACATTATGGGAATGTTCTCACTGTTATGTTCCTGCAATGATCCAGAAACAACTGCAATAATAATCTTCCATTTCCTAAACATTAAAGGAACATTGTGGAAATTTTGATCGCTGTAACGTTTCCGCAACGCTCCAGAAAGTTTTTCTGTAATAATTTGTTTTCAATTAATCAGAACATTGAGAGGAATGTTCTCATTGTAACGTTCGTGCAACGTTACAGAAATCTTTCACTGTGATAACAATTTGTTTCAACATTATCGGAAATGTTGCGGGAATGGTTTTCTTGTAACATTCCTGCAACGTTCCAGAAAACTTTTCTGTTTTGATCGTGTAATTCCTCAAAGCTATCAAAACATTGTGGGAATGTTTTCCATGTAATGTTCCTGCAACGTTCCAGATAACTTTCCTGTATTGATTGTGTACTTCTGCCACATTATCAAAACATTGTGGGAATGTTTTTGCTGTAACGTTCCTGCAACGCTCCAAGACAACTTTCCACTACAGACAGTGTATTTCCTCCACGTTATCAGAATATTGTGGAAATGTTTTGGCTGCAACATTCCAGAAAACGTTCCTGTATTGACTGTGTATCTTTTTCCTCGCCATTTTCACTTTTGGCTCGCTCATTAGGGATCGATTTATACATCTGAAACTAGAATTGATATCATTCGATGTGTAGGACTCCTTAAATACACTGTATATCCAAAAGTATTGGGACACCCGACTTTTCCAGCCGTATGTGGTTCTTCTCCAAACCATTACCACAAACTTGGAAGCACACAACTGTACAGGACGTCTATGGATTCTTGAGCGTGAAATTTTCCCTTTGCTTGAACTCGGAGACTAGATCTCCTTCTATAGAACTTTGACCTCTCAACGCTGACTGCACCCCAGTCTTCTTCAACTCATCCAACATCAGTACCTGACTTGAGCACAAAGCTCCATAAAATCTAGTGGAACATCTTCCCAGAAGAGTGGAGGATATTATAACAGCAAATGGGGTTCTCTCCACGTCACTCGTTTACTACTGCTAGTTAATAACTGCAAATATCGTTTGAAGTACACGTGAAATACACGTGAGAAAGTACGGGTGGAAAGTCTGGTCCTGGCC
>MU535751.1:3473565-3493565 GCA_024362625.1 Silurus asotus | reverse complement strand
GTGTGTGTGTGTGTGTGTGTGTGTGTGTGTGTGTGTGTGTGTGCGCTGATTTCCTGGAATTTTCACACGCAGCAGTATGTAGGGTCACAAAGGTCACACTTGTTCTTCTTGCTGATCTATCAGTGATCTATCTAATGATGGAAACAATTTCTGTTATAGAGAGTAGAGAAAGAGAGAGAGAGAGAGAAAGGGAGAGAGAAAGAGGGAGTGAGAGAAGAAACAAACTGAGAATATGCCAATATTACATTATTCATCTCATATTTTCCTCTTATTTGCCCTCTATTCCTCTCATTTTCACCTTATATATATCTCATATAGACCTCTAATATAACTTCTAATCATCTCCTATACCTCTCCTAATCATCTCTTATTCATCTCCTATTCATCTCCTATACCATGCCTTATTATCTTATATTCATCTTCTATACATCTCCTATATATCTCTTTTTTGTCTTCTATACCTCTCCTATTCATCTTCTATACCTCTTCTAATTATCTCATATTCATCCCCTATTCATCTTCTATATATCTCCTATACTTTTCCTAAATATCCTCTATTAATTTTATATTAATCTCTTATCTACTATACATCTTAGATTTATTTCCTATTCATCCCCTATTCGTCTCCTATACATGTCTTATTTGTCTTCTATACATCTCCTAATCATCTCCTATTCTTCTCTCCTTCTCCCTTTTATTAACTGGTTATTCACTTCTCATTCCTTTTTCCACATCATTCACTGTTTACTCTCATAATTAGCAGCTATTCATCTCTTGGTAACATTTTATTAACTGTTGTCTCCCTTCAGCACTTATTAACCTCTTATTAACCTTTTTATTAACCTCTCATAACCTCTTATTCATCTTGCATTCTCAGTACGGACGCTTTGTTCAGATGACAGTCAGTGCTTAAGAACTCAAAGTCTACGAGACTTTACACCCGAAGGAAAATATTCAAGGAGTCATTTTTCCTCTGCCACCACCCCTTTATCAACTCCATCCACCCAGAATCTGTGCATGAACGGCCCACACCTGTACACGCTAACGATTCATCCTCTAAATCTGCAGCGTATTTCCGTCGAGCCGCTCCGTAGCGAATGTGTGCTGTTAAAGCACGCAGAACAAACAAAAGTTCGCCTTGAATGCAGCCACCTGCGGGGCCATCATGGACAAACATGCAAACCAAACAGACAGAACGTACAGCTTTTGTTACGGGTTAAGAGAGCTCGCACCACACGGACAAAAGAGACACAGCTGGAACATCTGCATCTCGTAGAGGACACGGGAGACAAAACGTGCGCTTGCGAGCGTGTTCTCGGATCGTACCTTGGTCTGCATTAGGCGGATCTTTGCCCCTCACGTTGTGCATTAAAACCATGTAGCGCACACGTCAGTGGATTATCCCTTAATTGATGAACCACAGTTCAGTCTGAATACTCTGTTCTGATTGGCTGAAATGTGTGATTTTGAGAAAATAAGGGATCAGACCATAAGACTATTTGCTTTTTGTAAACACCCTATTTGCTCTCTCAGTATAATAACCTTCACTCTTCTAGAAAGATGTTCCACTAGATTTGATGGAGTTTTGTGCTCATTCACATAAAGTCAGTAAATGTAAAGGGTTGAGGTCGAAGCTCTACAGCAGGAGATTTTCCACTACAACCCATGTGAAGCAGATCTTCATGGAGCTGGCTTCATGCGCAGGTTTGGGTCTCCTGCAGCCAATGACGTCCTCTACAATTGTGTGCCTCTGACTTTGTGCTAACGATTTGGGTAAAGAACTACATCTGGCTGAAAACGGTTGTCCGAATACTTTTGACCACACAGTCGCTACAGCTTTAACTTGTCAGGTGACCATGGCACTGTGTTTATATTCGTATAGGAATCATCGAGGAAGAAAAGACTCTCTCTCTCTCTCTCTCTCTCTCTCTCTCTCTCTGCTGCCTTAAATCAACACTTCCTTTACATCACATACTTTTTATTTTAATAGATTTTCTCCCATTTTTGGTGGCTGTTAGTTAAATAATTATTGACCAAGCAGCAACAGACACATGCGGCACTGCTCACATGACCACTAGGTGTCACATTTGAGCAAAAAGGGATCAAATGTAAAACTATTTCATGCTAAACACACGGACGAGCTCGTTTCTGGACGGTTTTTCAGACACATGCATGTTCCTTTTGTTTCTATGCAGCAAAATCAAAGGCAAAATCACCCAAGAACTGGACAGTGAATGATGGGAAGAACGTTCTTTGGAGTCCAAAAAAGTTTTGTGGAATCCAAAGAAACATTTTTGTCTCTAATTGAAGAACTTTTGTAAGAAGGAGATCCGGAGAGAAAATGTGATCAGATTGCCTCCACCCTTCCACATGGAGGTGGAAGCTTAATGGTTTGGGGTTGTTTTAAAGCCGGGAACGTTGGGGACTTATTCCGAAAAGAACCAACATGGCAACCATTCCATATTTCAACACCATGTAATTCCGTCTGGACTGCTGCTGGCTGGAGGCGACTTTACCAAAGCAACAAATACGTCCAAACTCTGTAAGCGTTATTTGGAGAGCAAACAGTCGTCTGAAGTGATATCTCTCATGAAATGACCTGCCCAGATGCACGACAAAGTATTTCAGCTGAATGTTTGGAGAAACGAACTGTTCGGATGCTAAGAACCTGTCAAGCTGTTCTTCATGCTAAGGAAGAATTTTTCAATGGAAATAAAGTGCAAGTGTTTCTCAAAATTCCATTAATTTCTAGGTGTTTCCAAGACTGTCAGAGTCATATCTATAGACTCTTCCACAACCTGGTACCAGTGGTTCAGGACCATTCTGAGAACCATTAAGTAACTGAGAGCTTTGAAGAAGGATTTGGATTGTTATTAATATTAACAGTTTACTACATTTTGAATGAACTATTCTGCATTTAAGTGTCGGTCACTAAACACCTCAACAATGAAAGTGATGAATGGACTTTTGGTGCCATCCAGATGAAAATATGGTTCTCTTTTTTAGGTCTGGTTCTTCTTAAGGTTCCTTGCTCAATGCCATCTCAGGGAGTTTTTCCATTCCACAGTCACCAATGGCTCGCAAAATGACGATTATAATTAACAAACTAGACACTAAACTTATACACTTTTTTTGCTTGATCTCTGCGACGTCCATGTTTAAAGAGATCTACGGATAAAACTGAATTGAAGAGAAGAAACAGACCGATAAAGGCTATGAGACGTCGCTAAAACAAAAGCGCTAACCGCAATAGCTAAAACAGGCTAGCAAATAAGAACCATCTAACATATTACTGTGCTGGATTAAGGACAGAGTCACATGACTTTTCAGCACCGGATATGGACGTTTAACTTCTAAGGAGATGATCAAAGGAGCCATCTGGCGGCCATTTTGTTTATACACAGGTGTAGTTAATAACTGTTAATAACTGATAATAATCCGACACGCCGTTTACTTTTTCAGTCCGATCACATGATGTTCATAAATAAAATACTTATCGCCGCTTTAAATTGAGAAAACGACCGTGATGAAATGTAGCTAATGAAACCTTACAGATCTCCATATCACTTTAGTGCAGTCTCTGTAGCTTTCGGTCACCCTTATAGTTGGCTCTCACACACACACACACACACACACACACACACACACACACACACACACACACACACACACACACACACACACACCTCAAAGGCAGAGCGTTGCGTTTTTTTCTGCTTATTGTTTAATCCCAGGGACTGCAGTGCACTATGTACATTCGTCCTTCCACATTCTTCCTCTCTCATGCCATCCTCATCCTCGCTATCGTTCCCTTCTGATCTCATCCAATTTCTCCTTCTCACTCCCTCTCTTTTTTTTTTTCCCTCCGTCCTCATCTTTCTTTATTGTCCTCCTTCCCGTTCCACTCCAATTCCCCCTACCTCTGCTCTCTTTCTCTTTCTCCATCTCTCTCTCTCTCTCTCTCTCTCTCTCTTTTCGCCCAGAGTGCTGGCAGTGTTCCCCTCTTTTTTTAGTCGTGGGTGACTGAGTGCTTTTCTCTTTGTCCTTAATCCAAGAGAGAGCAGCAGTTGGAAAAAAATGCCTACTAAGAGTTATAGCGCTCTCTCTCTCTCTCTCTTTCTCTCTCTCTCTCTCTCTCTCTCACACACAAACAAAGTATAGATGCACATTGCAGATAAAAAAAACACCTGGAATTACACACACATACATGCATACGCGTACATTCGCGACCACAGAGTGAAAACCTCCACACCTTCACCTATTCGTTCATCTTTTTTTCTTCTTCTTGGAAAATAAACAGCATCATCCAAATCTTTTTTGTCCTCTTTTCTTTTCTTGAAATGTGGAATGACGATACCTTCTCTTTCCTTTCTTTTTTTAATGATGACGGAAAAATACACTAAACCTCATTTACATCAGCACCTGACTTAAGACTTTTGTGGTTAAACGAGCACAAATCTACACTAAATCTATTGAAGCATCTTCCCAGAAGAGTGGAGGTTCTTATAACAGTGAATGGAGACTAAATTTGGAATGGGGATGTTCAAATAGGAGCTCATACCAAATTTATGGCCATGTGTTAATCTAATTTCGGTGTAGTGTCAAATATTTGACTTTTTACTCAACTACATTTTGTGAAATCAGTCGTTCATTTTTATTTACGAGGATAAAAACATAACTGGTGAAACACGCAGGGATCCACCAATCAGGATCAAGCGCTCGCTCCATTTAAAACTGGTTTTCATTGACGCTCGGTGTACTGATCACCAACATACAGTTCAGCAGTTCAACAGCAAGCAGAACATTTTTTGAGGAATAAATGATGAAGAAACTCTGAAACAAACTTGCTATAACAGACGTGATTTCATTTACGTGGTTTTTATTAAAGAAGGTTTTGGGTTAATGATCATTGTAATGGAAAACAATCAGTTTTTGACTTAATAATATTATTCTATTAATAGATCCATGTGATGAGAGTCACATTCGAGTCTTCTATTGATTAAGCAGAGTCTTGTGACAAAAAATGATAACAGGAACATTATAGTCACAATAAATCAGTGCTTTGGATGCTTAAGTACATTTAAAGGCATTTTGTGCTTTTACTTAATGAAAGTTTAAAGGGAGACTTATACTTTAACTCAAGTACAGAGTGTATCTACTTTAACTCAAGTACAGAGTGTGTTTACTTTAACTCAAGTTCATGGTTTGTGTACATCAACCACCACTAAATCAAAAGGTTGTGTAAAGTTGTGAAAACTTTGTGAACTCTACAAATGTCATACCTGTGATTTTAGTGTGTGGAACATGGCAAGCAGCAGTATGAAGATCGGTTTGCTTGAACTACTAGATGTTGGAGAGTTCATTTTGGTCGGAAAATATGCAAATTACTCTTCACTATAATACAATATTTTGCTAAAGGTTTGTGGTCATAAGTACGGTATGTGTTTTTTGAGCATCGCATTTCTGGTTTAGTCCCAATTTACTCTTAGAATTCCTTCTGCTCTTCTGAGAAGATGTTCCACTAGAGTTTGGAATGTGCTTGTCGGCATTCGTGAGGTAAGGAGGCCTGGAGTGCAGTCAGCATTCACATTTATCCCCAAGGTGTTCAGTAGGGTTGAGATCAGAGATCTATATATAGCAATGTACACAGGGGCAGTGCCATGCTGGAGCAGGATTGGGTTTCCAAATTCGAGTGAACGCAAATGTTTATTATACCGCATCCAAAGACATCCTGTACAATTGTGTGCCTCCATATGGCAGGAAAGATCAGGTGTCCCAGTACTTTTGTAGATAGGGGAATGTGGTGGATTAGTGGTTAAGGCATTAGACTTTGGGTCATGCGCTCAAATCCCATCCACACCAAGCTGCAATTCCTGGGCCCCTAAACGAAGCCCTTAACCTCATAGATGTTCAGTTGTGCAGCGTGAATGATACAAAATGTAAGTCGCTCAGGATAATGGCGTCTGCCAAATGCCATAAATTAATTGTAATGTACATAAAGTGTAGTTTTCTAGAGCATCATGTCCTGAAATGCTTCCGTCCTCTAATAAACTAGATCCAATTTGTGCGGTAAATCAGGACCAGAAGATAGTTTCGGAAACATTTCAGAAACAATAATGTTAACAGCCTGAAACATGTTCAAGAACTGCTTTTGTTCTTGAATTACAATGTTAGAACCGACCGCTATTCTAGAAAGAGAAGGTCAGAGGATAAATTGGTACTCTGAAATGGATTTTCAGTATTAGAACCCACAATGTTACTTTAATGCTTTAATATTCTAGAATTAGAACTTAAACTAGAACATTAAAGCCTAGAATTATTCTAGAGGTGAAAATGTTGCATTCCAGATTGAGAAAATGTACCTCTAATTTTTGTACTCAGTACACAAAATTTAAGTCGCTCAGGATAATGGCGTCTGCCAAATGCCATAAATGAATTGTAATGTACATAAAGTGTAGTTTTCTAGAGCAGCATGTCCTGAAATGCTTCCTCCCTTTTGTGCAGTGAATCAGGACAAGAAGATTGTTGCGTGTGATGTCGTGCCACCGAACAAGTTCCTATCATCGCACTTATCAGGGATAAACACACAATTCGCTTATACTTACATTCTTTAAAGGTGTGTTGAGACAAAGTCCGTTGTGAAAAGCGCTATTAGAAATAAACTTGAATTGAACTGAAAATTTACAACATGCAGAATCACCGGTTTCGGGAAAAAAAAATGTCCAACTCATTTCGCACGGAATCCCCAGCTTCGGGATGCGGAATAAAACTCGACATCGAAACGATGCGATGAGGAGCGAAAGGCTATAAATGGCTTCTAATTGGATCTACAGTTAAGTGTGGAAGTCATTATTGTACACCTATGTAGTGCACGTGGAGAGGGAACATGGAGGCGTTCGGGGATTCGGGCTCGGATTGCCGTTCTGTCCCGCAGAGACCACCAGGGAAACGAGACTGCTCTTTTCTCATTTTAGCAAACTGAGAATCTCAGAGAAAAGGAGGAGGAGGAAGGAAGGAAAGAAAGATAGATGTTGTGTGGTTTTGGCCTGCATTTAATTGCGCAGGTTCAGTTTACAGGCTGTTGGCAGCACAAGCTCTCCCTCGTAAGAAATGTAGCGCTGCCAATTTTACAGTAATAGCCTATCAACGGTGGGATCGGCCAGCCTGCCAGCGGTGAAATGAATTTTTTTTTTCTTCACCGCCATGTCGATAAATCGTTGTGGGAGTCCAAAAGGGTTCCGGTGAAGGTCCGGGGGAAAAAAATGGATCACGAGTTTTGACGATGTCCTGATGGTCTGCCCTGATACGGCACACTGCAGGACCTCATTCGTATGTGTTCATTCACCATGCCACAAACCTACACCTGCATTAACACCTGCAGTTAGGAATGAAGTGACTCGAACCTTCACGCATGCCCGGTTTCTACGAGAGGTGACATGAACAGTGCACAAACAAATCTGCTGCATCCACCATTTTAACAAGTCAAGCATTAAAAAAAAGAAAAAGGAAACAGGAGGGAGAGGAGGAGAACTGCATATGTCACAGTGTGGTGTTTGGTGTTCTTGCCCCATATACCCCTGCTAATCGTCCCCACTATATTTAGACGCTAGTGGATGAAGTTAGGGAAAAAGAGAGAGAGAGAGAGAGAGAGAGAGAGAGAGAGAGAGAGAGAAAGGAGATGCAGCGGGGGACCGAGCGCTCCGGCAAATAACACGTCTGATGCGAATGCACAGTGGTGAGAAACCCACGAATGCTTGCGTATCGAAAAAGCAGGGAGCTTCGTAATTACGCCTGAGGAGACACACACACACACACACACACACACACACACACACACACACACACACAAACATTTCAGAAACAATGATGTTAACAGCCTGAAACATGTTCAAGAACTGCTTTTGTTCTTGAATTGCAATGTTAGAACCGTCCGCTATTCTAGAAAGAGAAGGTCAGAGGATAAAATGGTACTCTGGAATGGATTTTCAGTATTAGAACCCACAATGTTACTCTAATGCTTTTAATATTCTAGAATTAGTACTTAGTCCCAGTCTTAAACTAGAACATTGAAGCCTAGAATTATTCTAGATAAAGAAATTTAGAGGTGAAAATGTTCAATGTTGCAAATCTAAAGGGCATTCCAGAATAAAATATTTTTACCTCTAATTTTGGACTCTAGAATAATCCTAGTTTTCATCCATTCAAATTCTTAAATACAAGCAGCATTTAACATAAGCATTAGAATGCTCGCAGCCTAAAACTTTTCCAGAATTAGTCTATGATTTTTAATCTGAAATGCCTTTGAGATTGACAGAATTACCACCTAAAGTGTAACTTTATTGTTTCTTAAATGCTAAAATTAAAAGTTTGGAATTGTTCAGCCTTAAACTATTCTAGATTAAAAAATCATATGTGAAAATGTTATTTAATACATTTAAGATATTTATATATATATTTTTTGGTGGAAACCGTTAGTGAATCTAGTAGGTAGAACTTTATTGTTGAACTGCTCATTCCTGAGACAAGGTTTAAATCTTGAATGTAATTCTTTGGCTTATATTCCAAAATATGATATGAAACCCAGAATGTTTGTGTTTTATTCTGCTTATATACTGCAACAATTATTTAAAATGTATTGTTTGCCGAATGTATGTTCGGCCCGTTTACAGTTACGTTTAATGATGCGGAACATCCACAAAATAGGTTTCTGACCTACGTTACAGCAGCTATAAAGAGTTATTTTTCCTTTTTTGTTTATTCTTGAAATTGATAAAGAAAATAATAAAACAAAAACTTTTCTGTCCTCTTCTCATGCACAAAGGAAAACAATACATCCACAGTGTTGGTGATAAATAAACTAAAACTGAACTAAAACGATAAAGGATGATGCGTCTCACTCCACGGGGTTCGATTCAAAACGCTATGAGAAAAACACCATGAGCTGTGATGCACAGTGCTGATTTTCAGCGCCAGCGTTCACCACTCGGTGTCACCTCATTTTTCCAAACACCTGGAGGGAAGCAGCACCGAGGGAACCGAGCCGCTTATAGCACAAGGTTCGGACATTAGCCAAACAGCCACGGACACACTACAAGGACTAGCATCTGAGCATAACGCTCGATTTCTGTCATCCAAAGATCATCACTTAAGGGTGAAAATGCCCAAACAGGACAGGAGGTCTCAGGACACAAGATCTCAGTGTGCACCATGTTCTGCTAAAAAATAACAACTTGGACCATCACAGTCCGAATTGTGTTTATATCCTCTCAATCAAAACGCCACCTTTTGCACCATTATTCAATGTTTTAGTAGGAAAACTGAAAGAAGGGCTTGTGCCCACCCTTTCAAATAGATAAAGTTACAAGTACTTTCATTCTTGAGCCATGAAAAAACAGCCTCTTGGCTATGATTTCCAAAAGATATGTTGAAAGACACTTAAGATAATCAAGATCAAGCCTGTGACCCCAAATTAGTAGTCGTCAAAACAAGGACCCAGGTCACGGAATAGCAAGATTCCCAGACAAACCCTTATGTAAGGGCACTTCATCCTGAATCAAATCCTGCCTCACTTGGAATTCACTTCAAATAAAAGCATCAGCCAAATAAATACCAAGATATGTTGTGAAAAATTGCCTCATAAGTACTTAAACAGATCTCTGTGCATCATATGCCCTAATAAAAATCTATTAATGTGTAATATTACATTATATCATAATAAAACTCGATTTGTACAATTCCTACATTTCACTCACCGAAAATTCTAAATCTATTTTTATTTCTTCTAAATTGGTCAAAACTCTGCATCATAACAATGTAAAAGTAGAACCTACACTATAGAGACAAAAATTGGTGGAGACCCAACCATAAGATCCCTATGTGCCTTTACACTCTCAAAAGATCGAAACGGATATAAAGTGTAAAAACTGCACGATTCCATCGCCCCCAGTATTCCTTGTATTCCTGGTTTCATCAGGGGTCCATGTCACTGAAGTTACCATGTCACAAAATTAACCAAATTAATATTTAATTGTCCCAATGTTGGCTTTTGTGCTGGAGGGAAAAAAGATGTACATAATGCAACTTAAAATACGTGAGTTTTTTATATATATTTATATATACAGTGTGGAAAATAAGTATTTGAACACGCTGCTATTTTGCAAGTTCTCCCACTTAGAAATCATGGATGGGTCTGAAATTGTCATCGTAGGTGCATGTCCACTGTGAGAGACATAATATAAAATAAAAAATTCAGAAATCCCAATATGATTTTTAAACTATTTATTTGGATGATTAATTACATGATTGTCATCATGTTGGTACATGGGGTACACTACCCCACACCATCCCACACTACACTACCCCACACTATACTACCCCACACTATACTACCCCACATCATCCCACACTACACTACCCCACACTATACTACCCCACACCATCCCACACTACACTACCCCATCATACACTACACTACCCCACACTATACTACCCCACACTATCCCACACTACACTACCCCACACCATCCCACACTATACTACCCCACACTATCCCACACTACACTACCCCATACTACACTACCCCACACTATCCCACACTACACTACCTTATACTATACTACACTACCCCATACTACACTACACTACCCCATACTATCCCACACTATATTAACCCATACTACACTACACTACCCAACACTACACTACTCAATACTACACTACCCCACACTACACTACACTACCCCATCATACACTACCAAGTATAATCCCACAATATATTACCCCATACTACACTACACTACCCTACACTATCCCACACTACACTACCCCATCATTCACTACAATACCCCGTACTATCCCACACTATATTACCCCATACTACACTACACTACCCAACACTACACTACTCAATACTACACTACCCCACACTATCCCACACTACACTACCTTTTACTACACTACACTACCCTATCATACACTACACTACCCCATACTATCCCACACTACACTACCCCAGACTACACTACACTACCCTGTACTACCCCACACTACCCTATACTACACTACCCCACACTATACTACTCGATACTACACTACCCCACACAACATTACCCCATACTACACTACACAACCCAGTACTGTCCCACACTATATTACCCCATACTACACTACACTACCCATACTACACTACACTACACCATACTACACTACACTACCCAACACTACACCACACCACACCATATTACATTAAACTATTCCACACTTAACCACACTAGTCTACCCCATTCTACACTACACTATACATACTACACCCAAGTAGCTATGCTAAAATACACTACACACACACACACACACACACACACACACACACACACACACACACAAACAGTGGCTGGCCGAGAGAGAGAGACAGCTAATAAAACGCTAAGCCGCAGTGTTGTACTCACATTAAACCTAGAAATCCATAAATTGATTGATTGCAAGAACAAAGCAATGAAACTCTTAACATCGTGAGCAGCCGTTCTTCTTTATGCTTCTAAATGCACTAAGTAAGACATTTTACACTTTCCTTTACATCCTTCTTATCATTTTTTTGGAGAGGCCTCCGCGACTCACAACGATCCCACAATTTTAGCTTGCAAAAGCCGACCCAAGGTGAACTGCAGAGCCCTGACGCTAATTAATGGCTTTTTACCCCACCAGAGAAATTTGGCAGCGGGAACAAAGCAGCTTTCTAAGAATAATGTATAGTGGGTTTATTCTGACTCCGGGCTGTTGCTAAGAAACGCTGCGAGTGCGTTTTTGTAGTCCGTCGAATGTTTGTTCAGGCATGGCGGCAAAATGGGGGGGGCTTTTTTTTTCCCCTTCGTTTTGCTTTGAACGACCGCCGGTTGATCGCTCACCGGGTCCTGACAGCACGTTCAGCAAATTCCCATTCGTCTTAGGCGATTTCTGCACCGAGGGAAAATAAATACATGCTTTGGTACTTCAATTGCGTGGTGAACAATCTAATCGGCGGCGAAAGCGCTCGCACAGCAGAACGGGACCGGAGAAGTGGGCAATAAAACATTACGCTGCATTGTTTTAATGGTGGCTCGTTTGCTGCTGATCACTTGTTTTAAAAAGCTGCGCTTGATCATGAGAAACATGATGAGGAAACACAAAGAGAGAAGTGAAAGTCAGATTTATTTTGCTTCGTAAGTGAGGCCTTGTTTGCGTCGGGAAACTGTTCTTTTGTCGGGGGGAGTTTTTTTTTTTTTTGTGAAACATTTGGGGAAAAAAATCCACTGGAGATATTGTTTGAACTTGGAGATCTTTGCATGGCATGGAGTGGAAACAGAGCGGTGTGATGGAGTTACTGCGACCACACGGAAGATTTTCCAACAAGTTTTATTCCTGAATTTGCCAATTTGACACCATTTTCAATACAATTCAATCGGTATGAATGTTTTGGACAGTTTATATGCAGACGTTGATTAACACATGGCCATGAGATTGATATGTGCTCCTTTCTGAATATCCCATTCCACATTTATTCCCTTTAAACTGATATAATAACCTTCACTCTTTTGAGATGTTCCACTAGATTTTGTGGAGATTTTTTTTTCAGCCACATGGGTGTTAGTAAAGTCAGGTACTGATGTAGGTAAGGTGAGGAGGCCTGGGGTGCAGCCAGTGCTCACATTCATCATGTTCAATGGGGATCAGAGCTCTACAGCAGATCCTCCACTCCAACCCATGGAAAGCAGATCTTCATGGAGTTTGCTCAGGGAATTGTGAACGGAAAAATTAATGCTGCCACATGCAAAGCACATATAGCGAGAAAAACTGGATGTCCCAATACTTTTGTCCAGATATTGTATATTAGATAGATAGATAGATAGATAGATAGATAGATAGATAGATAGATAGATAGATAGATAGATAGATAGATAAAAATAAGTGACTGAGAAAAGAGAGAGAACGAGAGAGAAAAAGAGAGAGAGAAAAAGAAGCAAGGGTGATCAAGAGAAAGTGAGAAAGACAGAAAAAGAAAACGAGAACGAGAGGGCAAGAGAGCAAAAGAAAAGAGGAACAGAAAAGAGGAACAGAAAAACTAAGAATAAGAGATGGAAGAGCGACACAAAGAGTGACAGAGAAAAGAGAGCGAACAAGAGAGAAAGAGAAAGAAAAAGACACACAAAGAATGAGTAAGACAGAATGAAAATTAACGAGAGAGAGAGAGAGAGAGAGAGAGAGATAGGTAAATAGATAGCTAGAGGGTGAGAGAGAGAGAGAGAGCGAGATAGATAGATAGATAGATAGATAGATAGATAGATAGAGAGTGAGAGAGATAGATAGATAGATAGATAGATAGATAGATAGATAGATAGATAAGAGAAAGAGAGAGAGAGAGAGAGAGAGAGAGAGAGAGAGAGAGAGAGAGAGAGAGATTTCTTCTATCAGATTTGAGAATACAATATTCAACAATTTAACCCGTAATAATAAACGAGTATTATTGTAATTTGTATTTATTTTTTAAGATCGACTTTCCAGGTCAGTGACCAATCAGCATGTTTCTGGGGGTCGTACAGCGCACTATATGATCTACGCTCTAATAAAGCCACTGGCAATTTAGCATGTGGGTCAGACACGCTGCAGCATCAGGATAATTAAACACCCTGCTCTGGCAGCAAAAACCAGTAGAAAAAAAACACAGAAGAGCTGAAACGCAGAAATATCAGAGATAAAACCAGAACGGCGTTCGGACGGAGAAGTGCTTCCGTGCTGATTTTAGTAATGCAATCCCACCCCTCCATCATCCCCCCCATCTTCCCCCCTCCATCCTCATCACCCCCTCATTCACCCCCCACCCTTCCATCCACCCAGAGAAGCGTCCGCTTGACTTATGGCTCATGAGCGAATGGCTCTTAATGAAATGCACTGCACCGTTCCGTTCCACGTCCGTCCGTCCGTAAGGTCGTGGGGGGGCTACAGTAGCACAGCCGCAGTGTGTGTGTGTGTGTGTGTGTGTGTGTTTGTTCTGCCGTTGGGAGAGTAATGCGAAATTAAGAACGGTGTGTTGTGGTCACTACAGCACTACAGTCAAATCTGTCTCGTGAACACACACACACACACACACACACACACACACACACACACACCATAGTCTCGTTTCAACCCCCCTCTATATACTATGCTTCTGTGCTGCAGCAGAAATCAGCGCGCAGTCAGCTAGTATGATCCGCCGCAGTGTTACGCTATAGCACAGGAGGAGAGAAAAAGAGGGGGAGAGAAGGAGAGAGAAAGAGAGTGAGAGAGTAAGGGGGTAGAATGAGAGAGAGAGGGCAGAGAGGTTGTGGCAAGTGATTAGGAGTAGATAGATAGATAGATAGATAGATAGATAGATAGATAGATAGATAGATAGATAGATAGATAGATGAGATGAGATGAGTCTGGTTTCTCTCAAGGTTTCTTCCTCATAACATCTAAGCAAGTTTTTTCTTTTCACAGTCTCCATGGCTGCTCATCAGAGATAAATACACATCGTTCACCTTCACTCTTAAATTCTGTGAAGCTGCTTTAAGACAATATCTGTTGTGAAAGGAAATAAACTTCACTTGACCAGACAGACAGACAGACAGACAGACAGACAGACAGACAGAGCTTAGAGTGCAACAAAAAAGAGAGAGAGAGAGACAGAGAGCAATTGAGCAAAAGAGAGAAGGAGAAAGTGAGAGTGTAACGTGCAAGAGAGACAAAAAAAGTGAGTGTCAGGGAGAGTAAGAGAAAGAAAGAAAGAAAGAAAGAAAGAAAGAAGTAAGAGTAAGACAGAGTATGAGAGACAAAGAGACAGAAGAAGAGAAAAAGAGATGTGTGAGAGACCCTAACCGTACTTCAGCTCATTAATAAAACACCGCACACCATCATCCTTATCACCACCATCATCATCATCATCATCATCATCATCCTCACCACCTTCCTCAGGACAGCATGATGCTTCAGCTGCACCTCAGCACTGATTCCTCTAAACTTTAAGTCATAAAGTTGCGTTTCAGCCTCCTTATGAAATAAAAATGATGCGATACATAATTACATATGTAAAACTCTTGAATCTGATTGGCCAGTACAGGTTATGGGGGGCGGAGCTTATTAGAGTTCTAATTAATGCGTTTGTATGAAATCAGGCTCTGTGCCAATAAAGAATGATGCGTGCTTTGCGGAAAGCGCGTTCCTGCGACAGATGTTGAAGGTCAGGTCGTCACGACTACCTCGTCCCGAAAGTGACTTCAAACCAGTACGAGTCAGAATCAGCTCCGACGCGTTCCTAACACGCTCCATAAACGCTGAAGAGCAGAGCTGAGTGTGTGAATAAGCTGATGGTGGCTGCAGGAGTCACAGAGCTCGTGCTGAGTAAGCAGGACAGAGACACTCGAGCTCAAACTGCTGCTGCTGCAGGCCAAGCCGGAAGCCAAAACCCACCGAACCCTTTTCCTTCATGTTCTACTGGAACGCCGCGAACGCCAAGGCCATGCGGCAGACCCCTGCTTACTCAGGTCCGCATTGTGGACGCGGTGAGACGGAAACATCTGTAAGGCCGAGGTTTTTAAAAACACGCAGATTCTACAAGCGTTCACACCATGGACAAAAAGGTTTTAGAGAGATAAATGCAATATAGACGGAGCTTCTCTTTCTTGCTCTGCTGAAAAGAACATCTGAAAGCATCTTCCAAAAGCATCCTAACATTCTAGCACTCTTTTCCCTACTTAGGAAGCATTTAATGAGGGTTCTTCAAAGGTTCTTTGAAACCAAGACGTTTTACGTCCAATTTTCATTCTTCCAGGTTCTACTCAAAGCCTTCGTGTTCCTCCGAGAACCCTTAAGTGGCTTTTTTTCTGCAGAACAGTGACGTAGTGAGAACAATGAACGCCAGGATAAAGACCTTACTGTACTCTTTGACATATTCTGACATTCTGGTCAGGACAGCAGTCTACCAAGAGAACACGTGGACATGTGGGGGGGGAACAAGGACGCTAGGTCATCTCAGGGCAAAATTCGAGACATCAATCCACTTCCTGTCGTGTTTTAGGGGAGAAACCAGAGAAAAACCCACACGTAGTCGAGCGCATTTGAAACTCCATCCTGACGGTAAGACGAGCTCGGGATCGAAAACAAAACGTTATTTCTTTTTAGAATTCTTACTGTACACTCTGCACAAGATCCCAACGAACCCTGTGACCACCTGCATGATGCGTGTTCTCCATGTCAAGTTAATGAAATGACCTAGAACTCTTAGAAAAGCTCAGGCATACATTTTTCCCACAAAACTTTAAACAGTGTACAAGAGTTTCGTGTAAATCTTATCTTCATATCGGCAGATGTCCAGGCGAATGATGGAGAGTTTAACGAAACAAACAGAACTTTGCTTCTCAAGCTTCAGTCTCGAGTCAAAACCAAAGAATCACATCATGTACTGAATGGAGAAGAACAGGAGAATCTCTTTATGGACCATAAGCTAAAAAAATCCTCAATTACCTGGTCAGTCTTAGAGATAAAAAAAATCGGATGATTTTAGTGACTTGGTTCAATGAATCATTTGATAAATGAACGAATCTTTTTTGAATCATTTAGTTATCGTTTCTCTGATCAAATAAAATGTTCATCAGATCCCTCAACACATCTACATACACCATCTTTGACTATGGTTCCAATAATTTCTCAATCCTTTTTCTGTACATGACCTACGGAGATTTTTCAAGTGGAAAATAAAGGAATCACTCTTCGAAACGACTCGTTCTTCTGAGTCGAATTAGAGTGTCGTTTAAAATGAGCGAATCGTTTATGAACAACCATCGTTACTCAGTCCGTCCTAATACTTTGTAAACTTTTTTTTTCCCTTCTTCTCTCATTGGAGGTCACCACAACAGATCATCCGTCTCCATACCCCCCTGTCCTCTACATCTGCCTCTTTCAACCCAACTACCTGCATGTCTTCCTTTACCACAACCTTAAACCTCCTCCTTGGTCTTCCTCTTTTCCTCCTTTCTGGTGGCTCCATCCTCAGCATCCTCCTACTGATATACCCCATGTCCCTCCTCTGCACAAGTCCAAAACATTCCTAATACCTTGTAAACAGGGTTTTTTGAATCCACCTCAAAATGAGTAATGATCCTTATTGACTGTTATCTCAGGTCTTCTGAGTGTACAGAAGAGGTTCAGAAACATTTCTCACAGGCAGAATTTAAAATTTCTGGACTTTCTTATTTTTATTTATTTATTTAAGAGTGAATTGTGGGGGATTCTGGACATCGAACAATTAATTTTAAAAATATACAACAATTTTTCAGGTTTTTAGAAGACAAAATTGAATGAATTTGAAGGGTCTTTGTGGGGAAATTAAACGATTAGCAAACTCGCCAAACACCCGTAAAAGCACGAGTAGGACTGGATCTCGTTAAGCCGTAAACATTAATGAGTGTGTTGGTGCATGGTGAGAGAGAAAGGTCATTAAGGTGCATACGTCTAGCACACAAACACTCTATATTCAAAATCGGACCAAGAAAACCTGAGCGAAAGAAATGCAAGTACAACAAAGTCCGAGTCACCTGAGCGTCAAAGAGAAGAGAAGATGGTCACTGCAGGGGGAAAACGTAATCAGGCGTGGGAAAGTGTGCAGGTGGGGACGGACAGGAATGACGCAAGCCTCGTTCGGAAATCCGAAAGTACGATTTTGTCAAAGTGTCTACACAGCCACGTTTCTATCCTGCTAGAGAATGTGTCCACTAAATAAACAAACCCGACAACAAAACATGATTTATTTTTGGGGGGGTTTCTGAATCTCGTTGTGGCTCTGCAAAATCGTTCATCACAAGGCTAAAGTTACACCAAAGAGTTTACACACCTGAAGAAAAAAAATAAAACACCTTTATGATGTTCTTCACCTGGAAATAATGAGAATTTTTTTCTCTTTCAGGTGTTTTAAATTCAGGTCGAATACACACAAATCCGACAACGGGACATTTTTAGCGTCGAGGAACCCGAGCAGATGCAGCAGAAGTGATCACTGGACAGAGATAATGCAGCACTGTGTTATTCTGTATGGATGGAATGATTTGTCACACTGCAAGAGATGAGAACAGTTATGAGTGTACATACATGCATGCATTATTAAGTACATAGTCATTAGAAACACTTCTATAAAGCGACGTGATCAACTTTATGGACCACTGCAGGACTGCGAGAAAGAGAGAGAGAAAGAGAGAGAGAGAGACTGGAGAGATGTGCAGGACCCTGAGCCTTTTTGTGCTGGACTGGTGGTGAGAGTTGTTCATTTGGGCACTGCAGTGGTTGTGCATGCACCAGTGCAGAATTCGTTAATGAGGTTGTGTGAGAGTGTAAGGATGAGAGGATGTGAGGATGCAAGGATGAGAGGATGCACCACTGTGGGGGTTCTATTACAAGGCTGTACGGGGCGTGTGAGCTGTGCCTCGGCGCTCTCGTGACTCACCCGCGCGTACTTGGACGAGTACGGGTCCTCGAAGAGCGCCCAGACGCGCGGCTGCCACACGCTCCACCAGCTCTTCTTGCCGCTGTCCTCGTGCAGGCAGAGCCGCTTGAGGTCCCCGTCGGCCCCGCCCCCTACGCCGCCGCCGCCGGCCAGCGCCGCAGCCTCATCCTCCGGCTCCGGCTCGGGCGTCTCGAAGCTGTCGAGCGCCTCCTCGGCGTCGCGGTGCTGCCGGTAGTTCATCCAGCAGCACGCCTCCACATCGGTCTCGTCGATGCCCCAGAAGGCGAGCTCCTCCTCGAAGAGCGGGCCGCACACATCACCGGGACAGTGCAGCTTGCCAGTGCGGTAGTAGTTAAGGATGAAGGCGAACGTGCTCGGGTGCCGGTCGAAGAAGAACTCGTCCGACTTGGGGTCGTAGTCGAAGTTACTGCACGCGTCGGGCTCGGTGAGCCACGAGAGCCGCGTGCCGGGCAGCGTGCGGAGCGTGCTGCGGTAGGTCTCGTGCCGCACGCCGCCGCAGTTGATCACGATGCGCTCGCTGTCCGACGGGCAAGTCATGTCGGCGCTCGCGCATGCTTTGGCGCACGACTTGCTGCCACCCTTGCGCCCTCTGAAAGAGGAGACGCACACCGAGCTGAGCATAGAGGAGGAGGTGGAGGGGGCGGGCAGAGAAAGACGGGGAGAGGGAGGAGCCTGAAAGAGAGAGAGAGAGAGAGAGAGAGAGAGAGAGAGAGAGAGAAGAAAGAAAAGAGATGCGTTAACGCGCAGGATCTCCGGCTTTGGGAAGCTCCTTTATCCCTACATATATACTTCATTTCCATCAATCATCCATCAGTTTACTTCTTATCCGAATTATGAAATTTGAGTCCCCTAATACCTTTTCCCCTTTTTTATTCCCTTCCCACCTTTTAGGAACATCTAAGCAGGTTATGAGTCCACCAAAATGAGCTTGCTGTAGTACCCAGGAGCTGTCCACATCACCATGTGTGAACAAGCCAAAGCTTCTAATCAGAGAATCACTGTAGTTTGGAAAGCTTTTTGAATCAGACTGACTGATCAGAAGGTTATGTGTTCAAATCCCAGAATTACCCAAGCTTAAAGCCATATTGAATCTCGGCTCACTTGGCAATACAATAACTAAAGACATGAAGTACGTCAAGCAAAATATAAAAATGATCTAAAGTCCCAAAACCACCAGGTCATGACCCAGTAACAGTACCAGTACCAGTACCAGTACCAGTACCAGTACCAGGTCCAATCACGTCCACACTTAACAACATTTTCAAGTAATAATTAATATGATGGTCAAACAAACATTGTTCGTTTATTTATTGGGGGAGGTAATTAAAGATCAAGTGATGGTGAGAACGGAGAGAGAGAGAGAGAGAGAGAGAGACAGAGAGACAGAGAGAGACAGAGAGAGACAGAGAGAGAGAGAGAGACAAAGAGAGAGAGAGACACAGAGAGAGAGAGACAGAGAGAGACAGAGAGAGAGAGAGAGAGAGAGAGAAAAAGA
>MU535751.1:3465683-3473478 GCA_024362625.1 Silurus asotus | reverse complement strand
AGAGAGAGAGAGAGAGAGAGAGAGAGAGAGAGAGAGAGAGAGAGAGAGAGAGAGAGAGAGAGAGAGAGAGAGAGAGAGAGAGAGAGAGAAAGAGCAGCTGAGAAGAAAAAAAGGGATAAAAGAAAGCAGTCTTGAACTGAACATATTTCTGTATGTAAAACACGATTTCGTCTCTACGGGCAGGTCACATGCACCAAACCCCATGTGTGTCATTTGTGGAGAAAAATTTACCAGTGAGTCAGTGAAGCCCTCAAAATTGCGTTAGCATCATAAAACTAAGCCCCCATATATATATGTTTGAATCTCGTGCCCCCGGTTTATCACAGGATTGCATTTGCCACACAACTAATTAGTTTGGCTGATTTTCCCGGTCTCTCGTGCAGAGAGCAGCATAGACCAAAAAACATATAGAGAATTGTTTTTATGGCATTTTATGATGAAATAATAAAATCTATTAATATAGTAAAATGTTAATACAGTACAGTACTGTAACCATGAAATAACAACTTTGAGGTGGCTATTGGAATTACTCATATATATATATATATATGTGTGTGTGTGTGTGTGTGTGTGTGTGTGTGTGTGTGTGTGTGTACAGTAAAGTAGTTACACATGTGTACTGAATACTATCCTTTTTTCATTCAGAACATAGTAAAAAATCCCTCAGGAACATAGATTTATATACACACACACACACACACACACACACACACACACACACACACACACACACACACACTGTAGCTTCTGCATTTTCTTTAGCATTTTGCACAGGTTCTTTTTAAAACAGGAGCCAAAATATATCCATAAATATATACTGTTAGCGTTAGTCATGATCGAGAGGCTAAAAGTTTACGGCTAAAATTTCATCCTCGAATAAATGAGCCTACAAACATTACTGGTCCAAAACGAGCGACATCGCAAACACAACTTTTATACTTTGCTCTTTGAATCAGTTACATTTTTTTCAAAAAAAGAAAAAAGTCTATGTACCTTTTTAACCAGTTTTTAGGATCAGATTTCTCCATCCAAATCCATTTTTTCTGTTTTTTACTGCTATTTTAGAAATTTGCTCTCGTTACCCACGTTAACCTTTGAATCTTTCGGAGCTCTGCTTTATTTGTTATGTTGTAATCATCCTTTTGTACTTTGCTCGTGTGTGTGTTTGTGTATGTGCGCAAATGTGTTTTTACCAGCAGCTGTATGTACAGATCCTTCATTTTAATGTGCATCTACATCCAACCTTTTAAAACACTGAACAATGGCTGTCTCTGGATTAAAAGCTCTCATGTAATCCGCCTCACATTAGTACTGTTTGCTTTGACTAAAAATGTTCAGCAAGTTCAGAACTAACAGACGAATGAATGTGGCTTTTGGGCTACGCAGGTTAGCGAGACAGCTAGCTAAAAATCTAGATCAAGAACTGGTTATGTTTACAAGGTTTGACCAATCACAGAAGGCTTTCCTTTAGCTGATCACATCTAGTCAAACATTCTGTTTAAACATCAGCAACAACAGCTTCAAACAAATTTGGGAAAAAAAAGTCCAGGGACTACATGTGACTTCACCTGCTGCTAAGTCTGTTTGTTACATTAAAACTGGCTTTGTTTGCAGATTTGCAACACAAGGTAGCTTTTCTAGCTACATTCACTCACCAGAGACTCCAGAAATCCCTGGTAAATCCTTCTCTTCATAAAATCCCTATACATATTTGATGAGAGGTCATACATGACAAGATGTTCTTCAATTTTCATTCGTCAGACAGTAATGTGGTACGATGCTCAACACAGGAACGGCTTCAGTTGCCCGACCCCATGTGCCTGTTTTTTTGTTTGTTTTTTCTTTTCCAAAAAAAGCTATATCTCTATTCATTTTAGAATTCATCCTGCTACTTCACATGATCAGTAAAAACCAGCTTCATTGATAGTCATACATGGCTGTGTTATAATACTGCCTCCATGTTCGGCAGATGATGTGGTGCGCTTTGGATCACGAGCCCTTCCTCTCCTTTTCACATTTTCATTTTTTATAATTTTGGATTCCACATAAAGAAGCTTATTCCAGAATTGGGCAGGTTTTTTTTTATTTCTAGTGTGGCCTTCTTGTTCCTGAATGTTACTAGTGGTGTTACCATGGTACCCAATGTGTACAATATTAAGAAAACTGTCATTGTTGACGAATCAGATTGTAATACTTCAGACTCCAAACATTGTGGTCAGAAACGTTTACAAAAGGTTGAGTCTTAACGCTCATTTCAGCCTCACTTGCTGAACCCGAAACTAAAGGAGCATTTGAACTGTTCTTTGTAGAACAGTTCAACCGGGAATCAAACTGAATTGGAAAATGTTAACAGATAAATGACAGTTGAAAAAGTTGCTGGTTGGTTAAATTTTATAAATTTTTGGCATTCCATCTTTACACATTTGAAGCGAGTAAACACGGCTGGCAAAGTTGCAAGTTTCAGTCACAGTTTCTTCATGTAAAAGCAAGCAGCCTATTAAAAAACGTACCAGATTCTATACTATATATAAAATGTGGTGCTGTATTTTCTTTAACACCCAAATAACCTACCTTAGGCTATTACAAATGACCCCTAAGTGTAAATGTATTGTGAATGTATATGTCCTTCCAGGTTGTTATTGCTGCCTCCAGCCCATTGTTCCTGGGATAGAATCCAGATCCAGCACAAGCCTGACTCAGATAAAGCGCCTCCTGTTGATTTCTGTCTAACGGAACAACCTGTACATTTTAAAGCACTGCAAATTTGATGATTGTTGTATTGTAATATTTAGTTGTGTTGTTTCATAGGGCAGAAGTTTAATTTTCGGTTAAACACGTTAAAAAACATGCACTGCTTCCCTCGTTACACCTCCAACGACAGCTTTGCAGCACAAATGCAATATTAAGCCAGATGTTGCGTTATTTGCTCTGTTCCCAGCAGAAACATGGCTCATGTACAGGGTGAACTTGTACAGTAGTGGAGTGAATCGATACCCCAACAATGGAAAAACATACAATGTTCCAGTTGTTTTTGAAGAGTTTTGGTTTTTAAAAAAGCCACATTCTCCCATGCCCAATAAAAATAGAGCAGCAAGTTCCACCATGACTCTACACTATATGGACAGAAGTACAGGGACATATGACTTTTCCATCCATATGAGGTTCTTCTCCAAATTGGTACACAAATTTCTTGAAATATTCCCTTCACTAGGGGACCCAAACCTGATAATGCCCCTGTGCACAAAGCCAGCTCCAAGTAGATATGCTTTCCATTTGAAGTGGAAGATCTTCTGCTATAGAGCTCTGACCGCAACCCTACTGAACATCACCTCACCTACATCAGTACCTGATTTTACTAACACCCATGTGGCTGATAAACACAAATCTCCACAGACACACTCCAAAATCTACTAGAACACCTTCTCAGAATAGTGGAGCTGATTATAAAGAAGAAAATTGGAAACAAATGTGGAACTGTAGATGTTTAGAAAGCAGACAGCAATCTTATGGTCAGGTGTCCACAAAATGTTCTTCATTGAAAACCTTTTACTTGGACTGGAGTAGAAATGAACAGGAATTTAAAAGAGTACAGTACAGGAGTACCAGGGTGCGGAGGCTTAATGTTTGAGAAGGCATTGGGTTACAAGTTCAAATCCCAGCACCACCAAGCGGCCACTGCTGGGCTCTTGAGCAAGGCCCTTAACCCTCAGCTGCTCGGTTATAATTCGCTCTGGATAAGGGCGTCTGCCAAATGCCGTAAATGTATGTTTAAAAAACGAATTACAATCCAGATTTGCGAAACTCAGAACAGAAATCCAAAAATGAAATAAAGAGGATTTTGCTAAGGTGGAAAGTTGTTGCTGGTCAGTAATCTATCATTTTGTCATCATGTCTACTAAAAACTCTGACTTCCAGCAACCACCACGGACTACAAACCCGAGTCGTATGGACTCCTGAAACAAATACCTGACTTTGTGTTGGTCATTTTGCTGACCCAGCAAGCATCATCTGTAGGACTGGTCCACACGGGCCAGCCTTCGCTTCCCACATGCATTAATGAGCCTCGGGCACCCATGACCCTGTCACCTGTTCACCAATGTTTCTTCCTTGGACCACTTTTGATAGATACTGACCACTGCAGACCGCAACCATCCTTAGACTTGCCCATTTTTCCTGCTTCTAACACATCAAGTGTCCTTTGAGGACATAATGATCACTTGCTGCCTAATATACCGCATCCACTAAAAGGTGCCATGATGAACAGATAATCAATGTTATTCACTCACCCTTTATAATATTACAGTGTTGTACCAGGTGTGTGTTATGGTGTTTGCATGTTTTTTCTTGTTTATAGGATCATGTCTCTGGATTACCCCGAAAACGTTGTTTGCCGAACATGACCTTTTACCAGACCTGGACTTTGAGATTTGGATCAAATTGGATCCAGAGTGCTATATTTACATTTATGGCATTTGGCGGACGCCCGTTATCCAGTGCGACTTACAACCCGGCACCTAAGGGCCTTGCTCAAGGGCCCAGTTTTGGGTTTTAAACTTGTGACATTCCGATCCAAAGCCTAAACCACTAAGCTAGCACCTTCCTATTTCAGTTTATAAACTAGATTGTTCTGAAGGTTTCTGAAACCTAGGAACAACTATGAATCCTGAATGCTATTACACACACACACACACACACACACACACACACACACATAAATACCGCTTAGTATCACTGCTTAAACACTGTAAATTCAAATCAATTATTCATCATATAATAAAAAAAAAAAAAAACAGACGAGTTGGCAGAGGAAATCTAAACTGTTTGGAGCTCCACACACTCCACTATGATTGACAGGCGCTAAAAAAGTCGTGTGTGTCCTCTATTTTTTTTTGCATAAGATTGCATAACAGGTTCTTAACCATTTCCTCTGCTCGTCGATCAATCACCGAAGCTCGCGGCGCATCCGATCCGAAAGAGGGGGAAGAGTGCATGAGAAGAGCTGAAGGTAGGACCATTATTTGCTGAGGTCCACAAAATGGGGAGAAAAGACTGCAGAGCATTAATTCTCTCATTCTCTCCCCCCTCTTTCTCTCTTTCTCTCTCTCTCTCTCTCTTTCGGTGCAGCACTGAAACATGATGCAGTCAATTCAGAACCGTGTGTAACCCGTTCATCGCTGGGAAATACACCGGAGTGTGTTGTGCACGTGTGCATTTCAAATCATTTCTTGTCATTCTTGGCTTATTCACACATACATATATACACACACACACACACACACACACACACACACACACACACACACACACACACACACACACACAATCTTGCAGAAACTAGAGGCATAGAGAAGTGAACGATTTTTTCTTTTGCTGCAGTAAAACAAAGTCTCTCTTCTCCTCCCCATCCCTCTCTCTCTCTCTCTCTCTCTCTCTCTTTCTATCGTTTATGAATGAATGAATGAACGTAGTGACTAAAGACTCCTCCACAGAGATTCACTGAGTCTTCCCTTCTTTATTCACACCTTCAAGTTGCGCATAAAACACTCGGATTACTGCAAGCGAGCTACAATCTCTCTCTCTCTCTCTCTCTTCTCGCACTCTCGTTCTCATTCAAGCCTTTTATTTAAAGAGTTTGCTTCCTCCAGCCCTCTTTTTTCTTTTCCCTTTTTTTAGTTTATATCTTAGACTGGTAAAGTGAGCTGAAGGAGAGTAAAACACCAATTCCTGCACAAATGTCATCTTCATTCACTCCTCTTCATCCCCCTTCCCTCTCTCCCTCCCTCCCTCCCTCCCTTTCTCTCTCTCTCCCTCTCTCTCTCTCACTCTCTCACTCACTTTCTCTCTCACTCTCTCTCTCTCTCTCTCTCTCTCTCTCTCTCTCTCTCTCTCCCTTTGTGCCTCCTATAGAGTCTTTTCCTCACTCCGTACCTGCAAACTATCCCAGGACCCACAGCAAAGAAACTCTCCAGGAAGAAAAGACCATAAGGTAAGATGACGTACTAACAGGAATATATGAATATTTAAAATGCATTTACATAATATTGTAATATCAAGCTGACAAAAAATCTTTTTCCAGAAAAAAGTTCATTAACAATCAGTTTTTAACGTCTATGCTGCCTGTTTCACTGCTTGTAACCTGGACACCTAGCTAACTAATTTGCAAGAATTTATTTTTTTTATTTATTATACATTTTTTTTTACTAATGCATGCTTTTTGTTTTAAGTTTGCCAAACTAGCAATGAAAAAATGCAAATTTCTTAAATAACATGACACGTTTCGTTTAATTATTTATCGGTAATTCACTGAGCATTTATGCGCCATCATGTTGTGAATACAAGCTAGTAAATAAATTACTGCTAGCTAGCACACAATGCAAATTTTTGTTGACAATTATGACACTTTGATATTTTGGGTTTTTTGATGTTCACCTTTTAACACATTAGCATGTTTTAAAAAATAGCTAGCCAACAATTTTTAGCCGTCAGAGCCTCGTTTGTGCTTTTCTCAGCTCTGTTCGCTGACGCGTTATGAAAACTTGCTACTAGATTTTCATGCTATCAGTGATGCAATTTTCTTGCATATTCATAAAATCTGAAAATAAGCTAGCATAAAACATTCAAATTATGTAACTGGACCTATGACACTTTTTTATCCTTTTTTTTAACATTTACAAAGGTAATTTTTACACTATCATTTGCTGCCGTCAGTGATGCACTTTCATTGCATTTTTATAAAAGTGTGAAAACAAACTAGCATAAATGAAAGCGATTGAAATTCAGACACTTTTGGTGGGATTTTTTGTGCTAACATTTTTATGTTAGCATCACGCGAGGACTAAGCAGGTTTCAAAACTAATAATATTTTTCGTTTTTAATGTTCACTGCATTTTTTCTGTGACAGTGTAAATGTCAAATGCAGCTAGCAAACAATTTTGTGCCGTTACTGACTAGTGTTTCACAACTGCTCTTTCTGCATGTTTCAATGCAGCAGTTTTTTGTTTACTGGCTACCATTTCATAATAGACTCACGTGAAAATTAGCTAGCTACTGAAATAATTATACAACCGGCACACGGTTTCTCTATCGTTTAGTTTGCTATTTCTGTTTTTCCAGCTGAATCTTAGCAGGTAGTAGAAAACGTACCGGGAAAGACTGTGTGTCGAATGCTTGCATTTATTCAAATTGATTATCATATAATCTTTAAAGAAATCGATGCATTTTAGCGTAACCTTTGCATTCTGAAAAACAGAAAAACAAACCCGAGGATACACTCGCTGTTTAGGTGCACACAGTCATGCAAACCTTGTTGCTAAACAGCCAACTACAGAGGGAAAAAAACTCACTCGCTAGCTAATAATTGAGGCTAAGCAATCCAATTAGTTCTCTTCTACACACAATGTGATCGTGGAGTGACACTGAAAATGAGACTAATGTGTCAGGAATAAAGACTTTTACCTCAGATGTGCAGGCAAATTACATTAAAAATTACTTTTTTTTTTTACCACACAGATGTACCAATGAGCTAGCTAGTGACTAACCTGTTTGCTTATCAGTGTATGAGAGATCATTTACATAAATCAAGACTTTGAGCTACACAGGAATGTTTAAACGAATGATATTTTGCTTCACTATACTGACAAAAGTATTAGGACACCTGTCTTTTCCAGCCATCTGTGGTTCTTTCCAAAAAGTTAGACACACAAGCGTATGCAATGTCTTTTGATGCGGTATCATTCAATTTTTTCTTCACTTCCGGCAAGACAATGCCCCTGTGCACAAAGCAAACTCCCTGAAG
>MU535751.1:3405683-3460683 GCA_024362625.1 Silurus asotus | reverse complement strand
CCGCTCGACAGTTTAGCGACAAGAAATCGATCTACATATCAAATATCGGTCACACTTTATTGGTCAGTTTTGAAATAATAAAGATTTAGCGCTTCTAATGATAATTATATATAAATAAATACGTTTTTTACCGCCACAAATATGTTACAAAAGATGCATTATGATAAAAATGCCAACTTTGATCTAACTTTTGTAAAATCGATGCATCACATGGTAAACATTTATGCGAATCTATGACTCTTACCATCCCTAATATCCTAAATATTTTGTACTAGCTACATTGGCACGTTAGCTAGGCTAGCTGAGGACACTTAGCCGGATGGAATGAGATGAAAGCGTATAGAGGTACAAGGTTATTTCAAGTCCAAATTAGTGAGTACTTGACTAAAGGAATTGTGTATTAGCAAAGAGTTAGCATAGACCTCGCTGAATTCAGTGTCTTGGCCTGAACTCAGGGTGAGAGGTGAAAGACGTAGCGGGAACTTGTCTTACTGGGAAAGAAATAAGACTCTGGCTCTGTGTGTCTTCATCCCTGGATCTAGAACTAACACTGTTCTTAAGATAGTTTGAAGTCCCCTCTGCCTCCAGCTCTTGTTAAAACCTAATTAATAAAAGTGCCCTCTCCGGTTAATTACCATCCCTTTATAGTTTCCTATTAAGCACTCGGGGAACAAAGCCAGAAAGAGAAGCAGGAATACGGGCATAGAAATGTGTTAAACCAAATCACATCCGAACTTGATGGAACCTATTCTTAGCAGAGGGACGGAAAGGGAGGACGCGGAAAGAGACGGGAGAAGAAACGAGGAGACCAGATGAAGAGCGAGGAAGGACGAGAGCGGAGGGCTGAGGACCCGGGGGTCGGAGGTGAGGCCTTATTGCCTGTAATTCTTGCCGTATTTAGCTGTTGGTAATCATTGTCCTACAAACGTTCGATCGCTCATTTGCTCAAATCGATGGACAGCTGGAAAGCGTGATGTAGTCCACCATCTAGTGGCCGAGGCATACACTTCAGCAGTGACATCAGCAGTGTTAAAATTGGCTGACTGGTCCACCAGCTCGACTGATCCACCTGTTCAACTAGGATGGATCCATGTGCTGGACTGATCCACACTGCTAGACTGATCTACATGCTCAACTGATCCACACCGCTGGATTAATTCACTTGTTTGATTGATCCACAATGTTAGACTGTTCCATGTGCTCAACTAATCCATGTGCTGGACTGATCCACACTGCTAAACTGATCCACACTCTTGAAAGGATTCAAATAGTTGAAACCACTTAAACTTCTCACTCTTCATCACTACCTGGACTTGCTATGTAGCTTTTCAGTCATACAGTGCAAAGGTCATTAGAAAAACTCTCTGGGTCTGAAAGTTAGTGACATCAGTTTGTGTGAAAAACAAAAGCTGCAGACATGTTTTCTGAGTAGCAGGTGACAAGACGTTTGTGTGTTTTTATAGGTGTGGCCTGAGAAACCATGAGAAGATATAGCTTCGAATGCAGTGTTCTTTAGAGAAGCGCACTGAACGCTATGAGGCTGGTGCTGATTTCTTTCCAGCCCTGACTGTAGATTCATACAAGTGTGTCATGTGATCACAAAGACTGACACGCCCCCCTGGATTTGATCTGATGTTTGTCAGATTTATGTTTGGAGCGTCATATGCAGTCATTTTTTTGCTCTATTATTTTTTCTTTTGCTGTTTGTCTAGACGTCTCTTATGGGTGTGGCCTGAGAAACAACGAGTAGATACCGCTTTTAGAAGCAAACGATTTTTGAATTAAAGAGAAAATGATTGTGGAAATTGTGTTTAATTTACATGCTAGTTTTCAAAATAACTTGGTTTTTCACTTTAGCAATTTTAGCATTTTATACGTACTTAACGAGAATCTGAATATAACGAGATGAAATACGATGAAAAGGTACAGGGTTTTGAGGTTTTCTTGTGCTTCCATGCAAACAGTTGATGTATCCTCAGATGTTTACTCGGAATCTGGAAGTTTAGGGTCAGTTGGTAAAAACATGCTAGCATGGCTAATTCCTGTTAACATCTTTTTTTGGCATCCACATCAGATTAGTTGCTCTTCCACCCCCAACTTTTTTTCCTGTAAGGAACCAAACACAAACCCATTGACTGGTGTGAGGCTGGGCCTGATTTCTTTCCAGCCCAGACTGTAGATTTATAGGGCCATGTAAGGGAAAGGGGTATCAGGTAATCATACAGAGTGCCACGCCCATCCCACCCACCAATGGATTTGATCAGACCTGACGTTTTTTTCTGATGTATCTGCGATGCGTCATAGCAGTGATCGATGTGACGTCGTGTGAAACAGCATCATAGGGTTTAACGAACGTGGACGTGGAGGATAGTTCACACTATCGATCTGCTTTGGTTTTGAAAACTGAGGAACCAAAGGGGAACCAAAATCACATCGTCTAATCAAAATCCATCCAATCTGTTTGAATTAAAGAGTATCAAAGGTATGCAAAGGTCATTTTGAATAGAACTGCCTATATCTGTGTGTGTGTGTGTGTGTGTGTGTGTGTGCACATTTTTTATACCTAAATCTTTCTCTCATCACTCAGATCTCATGCTACACCTCGTCCCTCAACCTGTTTCTCCCTCAATCTATGGATGGACCTGAGATGGAGGACAGGAATCAAACACCTCCAGCCTGATATTAGACGTCTAATCTGATCTTGTAGAAATCGAATATTTACACCTCGTCGCCAAGCACCATCGACCCTCACCAAAATGGCGCCACCTGCAGGTGTCTGGAAGCAATTTCCATGAGAAAAAAAATTGCAGGATCAAGAATATGAAAATAAACAAACAATGGTGGTACAGGGAAATCCTCGAAGAAGGATTTACTGAAAAAAAAAAAAACATCCCAAAGGTCCTCGAAGGTAAAGACAGAGGTGAGAGAAAGAAAGAAAAAGAAAGAAAGAAAAAGAAAAATATGAGTTGGCATGTGCAAAAAGGCTTCTGATGTAAAAACAGAAGGCGGCTTTGGGATACATGTATTCATTCTCACATTAATGGTTTTGAAAGTCTTCGTCTTGGTGCCTCGGTGTGGACACGTGCACAGTCTACATCTGGACACATCTGGTTATTTAAAGCATATTCAATTCCCCTTCAGGAGCTCTTTAGGTTCCCTAAGATACTGTTCTGTCGATGATCCTTCCTGGAATAAAACCGAATAATACCCACGTAATGGTGAGATAGTTGAGGCCTCACAGGAACCCATAGGAATCCACATTCCTTTGAAAAGAGATCATGTTTCTCCAAATCGATGGATTTAACTGAACAATCCTTTTCCTTTTCTATCTGTAGAACCCGAAAGAAAGACGGTTATTCAGGACACAAAGATGGTTCTCCAGACCATTTTGGAAAATGGTAAGTAAGGTTTGTATAATTGATCGAGGGATTATTCAGCTCTTTGTAGATCCATCCTACAAAAAAACCAAGGAAAAAACGCTTATAGAATAGTTCTTCAGGAACCAAAGACGGTTCTCCGAATAATTATTTTCCATCTCTATTCATGGTGGGATTGTAGGGTGGGAACTGATATGAAATTTTCCTTATCTGCAACCCCATCCGAATGTTCCTCACGGGAAACAGGAGAACGTTCTCAGAAATGATGCTCTGAAGCAAAATCATGATTTCCTGTTAGAAAGGTGTAACATCTCTGGTGGTTTTCTCAGGTTCTCTGTGGAACTAGAGAAAACGAAATGTCCCTTTAAACTAAAAAAATAATAAAACAGGAAAACAGACCAGCATATCTCCAAAAAAAAATCTAAATGCCCTAATCCAATCGTTTTGGTTGAATATTTATTGTCTGTGGTTGAACACGCATGAACATTCATCAACCCAAAAAGGTTCTTCCAGAGTCTGAAGAACCTTTTCTAGCACCTTTATTTGTCGGGGTGTGGAAGCACGGCGTACTTGTTGCATGAAAAACACTGTCACTGAGGCATTGCATTTGACAGCCCACGGGAGGCATTCTGCAACCTGTGCACGAGATCACGACACGCGCCAGAACACGCACACACGCATGCACAGGCACGCGTACACACTCTCTCTTACACATACACACACACACACACACACACACACACACACACACGCATGCACAAGACAGCTATAAGTAGCTACTTACTCGCGTCGGGTTTGGCTCGGTTCGTGGGGTGGATGCGGTGCGTGCTTGGCGCGCGCGTTAATCCACGCACACATGAACACGCGCGCGCGAACCGACCAGGCGTAATGCAATTTCTTATAATTAAAATAAAATAAAAACAAAGCCAAATAAAAATAAAAAATGCCCCCAATGGAGTCTGGGAATCACAAGGTCTGCACGTCTGGACACATCGCTTAGCTCAGGTTCCTAAGCGCGCGCCCTGGTCTTCTTTGGTGTCCCTTTGATCAATTCATAAATAATAAAAAAATAATTCAATGCACTTCAAATCCTAGACAGTAATTCTTTCCTTTCTATTTCTATCTCCCTGATTAATTTTCCTGGAAAAACTGGTGCAGCCCCAAAGAGCACGGATCCATAAAAATGATCCCTATAGCTTTCTCCCCCTTCTCCTTCACTGTCTTGCTGGTTTTATCCCTGTTTGTTTCATAGTCCTCCTGGTTGTCAACTCGGTCCAAAAATTACACACACACACACACACACACAAAAACACACACAAAAATGTCTAAAGATCACCGAGAAAACAAGGGAAAAGAGTGCGGCGGGTGTGTAGATGCGCGTCCGTGCGCAATCGCTTCCTTTTTGCGTCTTTATTCCTGTCGAGGTGTGTGTGTGTGTGTGTGTGTGTGTGTGTGTGTGGTGTGTGTATGGGGGTCAATTTTTTGGGGGGGCTTTCCGACGCGCAGTGTAATCCTTAGAGTAATCTAGTGGTCAGTCCCGTCCCCTCCCTCCTCCATCTCTCCCTCCTTCCTCTCTCTCTCTCTCTCTCTCTCTCTCTCTCTCTCTTTCTCTCTCTCTCTCTCTCTCAGTGTCTCGGTGTTGGATAGAGGGGTATGTGGCAGCTGGTGCGCCCCTCTCTCTCTTTCTCTCTCTCTCTCTCTCTCTCTCCCCCAGACTCCACCCTGTGCCACTTAACCATCTGAGCGCCACGAGCCGGATATGCTGCAGCTCTTCCATGCTATAAATAAACCCAGGAGTCCCCAATGTTCTGGATTGTGTTTCCCTGCTGTAACCTGATCTAATACAGCTTGTGATTGACAAGACAAGGTGTGTTAGGACACACTGTGTGTGTGTGAGATGGTGTGTTTTGGTGCATAAGACAACGTGCAGGCTCGATGGTGGAAATAAATGCTACCATAACCCTGATAACCTCGAACGTGCCTGTGAGTCACGTGACCACATGACAACACAATGGCCTGCATTTGATTGGGTGGAAAATGTCAGGTGTCCCAATACTTTTGTCCATATTTTATATATATATATATATATTTAGACAAATTGTATTTGGACACCTGATTTTTTAGTATGTATAGGACTTTCCATTTACTTCAACTAGGAGACCCAAACCTTTTCCAGCTCCATGAAGATCTGCGTAACATAGGTTCCTTCTTTAGAGCTCCAGAACCCTATTGAACACAATTAAAATAAAATGTTCATGCTAATTGCGCCCCCTCACCATCACCTACCCGACTTTACTAACACCCTTAATGGCTGAATAAATCTTCACAAACGTCCACAAGCACCTTCCAACATCTACAGCATCTTCCCAGAAGAGTGGTGTTTATTATACCAGGAAATAGAGACTCAGTTTTATGGTCAGGTGTCCACAAACCATACGACCATAAAGTGTATTATACCTTTAAATCATCTCTTTTTCTTTTATATTATTCATCAGATTCTATCATCTCCATTCTCTAGGAGCGCTCTCCTTCGTTTTTTTTATCCTCGAACGCTCCACTTATATCGGTACCTCACTCTTTTTTATCGCCCTCGCCTGAATTAATGATCGCTTATCTCCACGAGCACACTCCAACATCTAGAACGTCTTCGCAGAAGAATGGAGGTTCTTCAAACAGGAGTCAAAAAGGACTCAATGTGGAATGGGATGTTCTTGAAAAGCACATATTAAGTATTCGAGTGAATATTAACTCCGATTTGGATTATGTTCAGCTCACGATGTGAGTTCCGAAGCCTGGATGCTTTCTAGAGAATAGAGAAAAATACATATAAAGAGTTTAGATATAATAAAGTGGTTACGTTTATAACATTACATTAGAACATTATTAGCGGTGAAGTAAAGAACACTGATGATCTCTTCATCATAGCACCTGTTAGTGGGTGGATTTATTTATTAATCAGCAAGTGAACATTTTGTTCTTAAAGTTAAGGTGTTAAAACCAGGAAAAATGGGTGAGTGTGAAGAGAGTTTGACAAGGGTTAAAAAAAAATTGAAACCGCAAAGAGACGGAGCTTCAAGGAAAAACATTTTCATCAATAATTCACAGGAAAGCATTACTTTAACAGCCCTGGGTTCTGTGCAGTACCTGGATAACTAATGCTAAGAGGTACACGTGATTAGCATCATCGCAGGATTTCAATTTGCACTGACGCTCGTATCTGCATATAAAAAAAACGGGTCGTAATGTGCCACGGCCATGTGCGATTACTCAACATGCGTGATGGTGCTTTTTTTCCCCCACAGGCCTGAAGACGTGTTATAAAATCCGTGATTTGAAATCTGGCTTAGCGCCGGTTTTTGGCGAGTATGCATCAGATGGATATGAGCTTTAAAGGATTTACAGCATTCTAGCCCTCGCCCAGGATTTGGATGTGGTCAAAGAGACGTCTGATCGCTCGTTATCTATCTAGACAGTGTGATCTAGAAGATGACGGAGCAGACGGTCTCCACCCAGGCCGAACTGCTGGTCAGGTAGATCTCAGCGATGCTGCTGCTGGCCAGTGAGTGTAATCAGCTGGCATAAGTTTGAAGAGACAATAGTCGATCTGACATGACCCCTGACCCTCAAAATCAATAGCTTTTTATGGCAAATCTCACACCCTGCCTCAAGGTATTCAAGCACATACAAAAAACGCGCACACACACAAACACACACACAATAGAGTGTTTCCTTTTCAGTAGAGGGCGGGTTTAATTGATGAAATGTCACAGGAGTGAAAAAACAGGGGGCGTGTGAGAAAATCATGAGGATGGAGAAAAATAAAAATTCAGGGATGCACCCACACACTCCAGACACACTCATTAATGACTTTTTAGCCATTCAGTCATTTCAGTTATAGGTTGACTTTCATTTTCGTTTCAAAAGCAAAAAAACTGCAAGGTTTTAATAGCATTTTAAAGCAATCCATGAAAATAGAACGAACAAGAATCCCATCATGCTTGTTGGAGACGCAAAAAAAAAAAAAGCCCTTATTTAATTATTTTGAGAGTATAAATAAAGATCATTTGGTTATGAAATTATCACATTTGGATCATTTCTCATTCTTGTTTCTCCCCAAGCATCTGGATGGAGTGATGCTGAATCCCAGGAGTGTTTTGGGGTAAGATTGGAATATTCTGGACGGGATACCAGGATGTGTAGACAAGACACCATTTAGTGTAGTGCTCCTCCCTAGTTGTTTTTTTTGGAATGAAGGTGAAAACTGACAACAATCATTGACAAGAACTCTGAGCCCCAGACCAAGCCTCCACCCTCAACCCTGCCCCTGCCCCCACCGCTGTCCCTGCCCCCAAGGTTCAGGATTGAACTTCCGTTTCATACAATGATTTACAAAAAAATCAATTTGGCACACAGTTGTGCATTTCGTTAAGATCGCTAGTCCACTATTGTTAGATTACAGCCAGTTGGGAACTCTAGATCCTCATAGGTCAGTCAGTTGGGAACTACAGATCCTCACAAGTCAGCCAGTCAGAAACTCCAGATCCTCACAAGTCAGCCAGTCGGGAACTCCAGATCCTCACAGGTCAGTCAGTCGGAAACTCCAGATCCTCACAGGTCAGTCAGTTGTGAACTCCAGATCCTCACAGGTCAGTCAGTTGGGAACTTCAGATCCTCGCAGGTCAGCCAGTCAGGAACTCCAGATCCTCACAGGTCAGCCAGTCGGGAACTCCAGATCCTCACAGGTCAGTCAGTCAGGAACTCCAGATCCTCACAAGTCAGCCAGTCAGGAACTCCAGATCCTCACAAGTCAGCCAGTCAGGAACTCCAGATCCTCACAAGTCAGTCAGTTGTGAACTCCAGATCCTCACAGGTCAGCCAGTCGGGAACTCCAGATCCTCACAGGTCAGTCAGTCGGAAACTCCAGATTCTCACTGGTCAGTCAGTTGGGAACTCCAGATCCTCACAGGTCAGCCAGTCAGGAACTCCAGATCCTCACAGCTCAGTCAGCTAGGAACCACCCCATCGGAATCAGGACCCAAGGAATGAGGACCAAAATGCGACACAAACCTGCATATTGCATTTCCAATTCTCAAAAATCGAGCTCTCCATGGAGGACCGTTCTCCTCATCCTGCACAATCTTTAGGGAAAACACACTTCTCAGGTATGGCATTTTGAATAATCCTCAAGGTACACGCCATGACCTTGAGCCTTTCCTGGGTCAGGAAAATAAAATGTGAATGTATAACCATATTGTGAATCAAATAATTTAATCAAATAATTATTGTGAATCAAATAATTATTACGCCTGCAAAAAAAAAAAAAAGCAGCCGCCATGATGACTAGCCGCTTGTAATACCCTTCACAGTGTCGGTCATCATGTACGCTACAGGTACTGCACCTGAAATATTCTTTTTATTACAGGAAACCCCAGAAATTACGTATTACAGATGATGGGTTTGATTTTCTTTATTTTTTTTTTTCCTTTTTTTTGGTCTCAACCCATTGCATTTCTATACATGAGTCTAAATCATTCCTTTCTCTTTCTCTATCTATCTATCTATCTCTCTCTCATGCACTTTCTGTCTGTCTGGCACACCGCCTCTTGAGACAGAGGGGGAGGAGAGCCAGAGATCCGGCGAGCAGGTGGGCGGAAAGAGCGGAAGAGCAGGAATGGAGGGAGAAAAAAAAAAAGAAAACTCACACGAATTGAAAAGGCTAATTCACGAGACGCTGCCAAATCGCCACTATTTAAATTGCATTTCGTATTCCTTCTCCTCGTTCCTTTTTTTTTCCTCCCCCGTGCTCTCGTGCACCTAGTTCAGCCCGGATCACGCCATCATCTTCAGTTGCCTCAAATGCATGTTCAGCTAAATCTCTCTCTAGTGCACACACACACATACACTAACACACACACGCACACACTCAACCTGCCTGCTTTCAATCTCTGGCTGTTTACACACACTGCAGTTTTGTTTCTTCCTCACGATCTCTTGCATATCACACTGACACACAGGGAGCTCGACCGGGTCTATAACACTCGAAGACTATTTACAGACCACGTGGATAGAAAAACGATCCGTTATCTTGATTTAAATCAAATTTGACCAAGCATTTATTATTGATGCTGGAGAAAAAAAAAACGGCTCAATGGGGCTCTGTCTCACACGAGCACCGTCCTCCCTGTGCCATACGTCTTGTTCTCTGTGCTGTACATCTCGGGCACGCCTAGAACATGCTGCAGTGGGTCCGGCCCTGTTTCCTCTGTCCTAGCAAGGACAAGTGTGGAGGACACGGGCGGACGTGCAGGTGCACTGAAACTGCCCATGTACACGCTGCTTCTGCCTCCGTAGGACACCGGGATGGAAGGGCGGGGCAACCGGAGCTGGGAGGAGGTGCAGGGCGGGGTCTGCTGTGATGGGGGGTGAATCAGTGCGGGACGTTCGGGGAAGGGTCTACGATTGGGCGAGGCGGAGGGAGGAGTCGATTCAGACCTGAAACAAGAACAAAAAATGGTGTTGTTTTGTAACATTTATGTATGGCGTAAAAAAACAACAACAAAAAAAAAGTTTTTTTTTTTCTTTTTACATCAGCAATCAAATATGGATCTGCAACACTGAACATTAGCAGTAATCATGAAATCGGACGTACTCTTAGCATCCTGTCAATCACTAGCCAATCATCTGTGAGCAGGTATGTATGCGGAAGAGGGCAGATATCACTTTCCTTAACCATCATTGGTGGACGAAGTACATAAAAGCTTGCATTGCAATATTTCCAGAGTCAAAGTGTCCCTTTAAACTTTTACTTGAGTAAAAATTCATACATTTTTGCCTTCAAATGTACTTCAGATTTATTAAAAAGTACTATGATTTATTATGACTATAATGTTCCTATTATCATTATTATCACAAGACTCTTAACTCTACTGTTACTTTCAGCACAACAGTATATTAATAGAATATTAATGAGTCAAACACTGATTGATTTCTATTCAAATGATCATGAGCTCAAAACCTTCTTAAAACAGAAAATCACACGTGTGTTATGGCGAGTTTGTTTCAGGAGTTTCTCCATCATTTATTCCTCTCTAAATGTTCTGCTTGATGTTGAACTGATGCTGAACTGTAGATTGGTGATCAGTAGATACACAGAGCGCCGATCAAAACGAGTTCAAAACGGAGCGAGCGCTCGACCCTGATTGGTGGATCGCTGCGTGTTTGACCAGTTACGTTTTTTATCCTCGTAAATAAAAAGGCACGACTGATTTTGCTAAATGTATTTGAGTAAAAAGTCAAATATTTGACTATGAAATGTAGTAAGTTTAATGAAAATCTCCCCAAACGGAAAAACTTCAGTAAAGTACAAATACGAAAAAAAGCTACTTAAGTACAGTAACGAATTACATTTACTTCCTCACTCTCCACCATTATTACACGGTTTGTATTTATAAAATGTGGCAATACAATCTGACTGCTGGGAGGGAAGGAAAGAAAGAAGGTAGATCTTCCACTTCAGCTCTTGTATATTCATGGACCTGGCTTTGGGTCTCCTTGTGCAAGTGAAAATTTCCTGCTTCTGCATCCATGGTTTTTGTTATATAATGTATATCCAAGCCTTTGGAGACTTCCCCAGTTCACTAGTGCATATATAAGACTTGTAAAGAGCTCCTGGCGTCCGCTGGCTTCGTGACCACGCCGCTCTTTCACTTAGCGTCAACGGCTTTGTCGATACAGATACCTTCAGGAGTTTGTAGGTCTTCAGAGGGCTGCAGCGTTTCCTATAACGTGATTGGGATCGTCTCCAGGTATGCTGGATCGCAGACTGACATAAAGAGTTTCCTTTCAAACCCCCACCCTTGCCCTCCAGGAAGAGGGTTTTAAGTGCCCTTTTAAACAAAGTGTTTCCAGACGATTCAATGACCATCTCGGCTCGGAGGTCAGCTCATCCCGACCTACTTATTCAGAGGAGGTATGTGGGCATGCTGCCAATTTATCGCTTATTGCGCACTCGCACCGTGTCCGAATCGAAGTAATTACCTGCTTATGTCCTTATCGAGCACTTGGTTTATTTTCCCAACAGCAGCATGAGTGTGGGACTTGAAAATTAAACTGATCAAATCTCTAATAATAAACAGACCGATGCCATATGAGTCGTGGATTTGTACCATGGACAGTTGAGTTTCAATCCCGCCTACAATGCTAGCCGCTAACCCCTAACCCTTAGCTATCCTTCATGTTGTGCTGTCCCCATTGCCATAGAAACAGCCAATGTTTCTGTCCAAGGTGATGAAAGGTTCGAGGTGGAATCTCAAAGTTGCCATCTGATGCCTTTGTTACCTCAAGGTGTTCCGATTTTGGACGTCTAATTGGAAGGCTGTGAGTTTCAATCCCAGCACCACCAAGGTGCTGCTTCTGGGCCCTTGAACGAGGCCCTTAACCCTCAACCAACAGATACAGGTCAAGAGCTTCAGTTCACATCAAACATCAAATTGAAGAAAATAGTGCAATGTCTGTGAGACTGTCACGTATGAAAATCCAAGATCTGAACTGAGTAAGCCCATCTGGCACCAACAGCACAGTCCCAGTCACAGAGATCACACGTTTTTATTCATTCTGATGTTCAATGTGAACATTAACAGAAGCTGCCAAAGTGATAACGGCATAAAGAGCGGCTTTATGGCTGTTCCTAATAAAGTGGACAATAAGTTTATAGCCAAAAGTAAGATTTATTATTAACTCATATTTTACTAGATGGACAGAAAGTTGGCAGTTAGTTAGATAGATAGATAGATAGATAGATAGATAGATAGATAGATAGATAGATAGATAGATAGATAGATAGATGGATAGAGACAGGGAAAGATAAATAAATATGGATGCATGGACAGACAGACAAAAGGATAGACAGATGAATGGACAAATGGATGGATGGATGGATGGATGGATGGATGGATGGATGGAGACATACAGATACACAGATGCATAAAGAACCAGCATGACAAACAAGCAGATATACAAAGAGACAAGATAGATAGATAGATAGATAGATAGATAGATAGATAGATAGATAGATAGATAGATAGATAGATAGATAGATAGATAGATAGATAGATAGATAGCAGAAAGACACAGACAAACAGGAACAGACATCATATAGATGGAAGGATGGATGGATGGACAGATGAAGAGACAGCATAATGAAGAAGCAGACAATCAAACGAACTGAGAGACAGACAGACAGACAGACAGGCAGGCAGGCAGGCAGGCAGGCAGGCAGGCAGATAGATAGATAGATAGATAGATAGATAGATAGATAGATAGATAGATAGATAGATAGATAGATAGATAGATAGATAGATAGATAGATAGATAGGGACAGGGACAGATAAATAAACATGGATGCATGGACAGACAGACAAAAGAATAGACAGATGAATGGACAAATGGATGGATGGATGGATGGATGGATGGATGGATGGATGGATGGAGACATACAGATACACAGATGCATAAAGAACCAGCATGACAAACAAGCAGATATATAAAGAGACAAAATAGATATATGAGAAGAGAAATATGAAGGCAGATGCATATCAAACCAATTTGTAATTATTTGAAGTGGTTTTTAGGTGAATAATCATCTCCTGCCTCTGGTGATTATTTAAACATTTAGATTCAATAAACTCAGAATCCATCAGAGATTTGTTTTCCTGCCACATCGTGCTGCAGCACTGCCCCCTGCTGGTTACCTGCTGTAGCGCCTGTGTCCACAGGTTAGGCGGTATCGTATCGTTTTTACTTGTCTCATGTACATTAGAGCACAGTGAAGATCTTTCTACGCATATCCCAGAGATGTTAGAAATCCATTTAACAGCATCCCTGTAGCACAGAGGGTTAAGGGCCTTGCTCAGAATCCCATGAGTGGCAGCTTGGCGATACCAGGGCTTGAACCAGTCATCAAATAAGTAACGTATATTAGGAACATTTTTACACATCCAGCCAATAAAATCCTGCAGATAGTGGTCAGCAGCTTCTGGTAATGTTCACATCAGTTATTAGAATTTGTCCAAACATGGCAGTATGTCTTCAACTTTGACACACAACAACTGCTTGAATGTGGAACATCCAGTAACCTGGCGGTTCTGCGGATGGAAAACGCCTTGTTGAAAAGAAAGGTCAAGCGAGAGGACAGCCAGACGGGTTCGATCCGACAGAAAGCCGACAGTAATCCGGATAACCACTCTGTACGATTGTGGTGAGCAGAAAAGCATCTCAGGACGCAGAGAACATCGAACCTTGACGTGGACGGGCTACAAAAGCAGGAGACTAGAAGACAACGGCGGCTTCCATTTCTGAACAGGAGTCTGAGGCTGAGGTGGGTACAGAGGGCAGGAGTGTAAAAACATTGCCTGGTCAGAAGAAGGCTATGGTCAGGATTTGAGCCCAACCGCATGCATCCATGGCCCCAACCTGTCTTGTGTCAATAATCCAGGCTGGTGGAGGTGATGTAATGGTATGGGGGTGGGAAGAAAAGTTCTTTCGAACTTGTTTCATGAATATGCAACAATAAGAGTCTCAATCACACTCAATCTCTGGATCGGATTCCAGCAGAACACCTTTGGGACTTGGTAGAACAGGCGATTTTGTTCACTTGAAAAAGTTTTAAACTTGGACCACACGTCCATCTTGAAGAATTGAACCCTACCAAATGGAGGCCTTACGGCGTTCCTAATAAAATGCTGTTGCACTGCCCCCCACTGCTCACCTGCTGAAGCGCCGGTAGTCGCTGTGAGCCGTACTGAGCGCCGGTTCTCCTTGCAGCAGAACCGAAGCCTGATGGAGCTGTCCATGCAGTGCCTGATTGAAATAAACATGAGCGGCATTAATTTCTCCATCAGCTCTCCATTAGCCAAAAAGAAAACCTGTGCATGGAGGCTGGGAGCTCGGTAATCCTCAGGCCACGAAAAGCTCTGCATAAGCACAATTCTCCTGCATCGTAAATCATCGTTTATTAGCGCTAATGCTTTCGCCTTCCTTTCTCTCCGACATGTTGTCTTTCATCTCCTTCCCTTTTCTCTCATCGTAATCTCTTCCGCTCCTCTCTGCCCATTTATAATTCAAAGACAATCCATCCTCCCAATCCGTGTTCACTCACAAGAGGAAACGTACATGTGTCAAAGATAAAAACAATTTAAAAACACGCCTTTTTTATGGTAGTTTTATCTTTTTTTTATGATTTAAAATCCAAACACAAACCTTCATCCTGAAGTATAACATCTCAGTCTCAGTAACGATTATGAGATGATGAGGTTTGTGTATATATATAAATAGAGAGAGCGAGAGAGAGAGAGAGAGAGAGAGAGAGAGAGAGATGAATGGATAAACAGATACACATATAGAAACAGAGATACACAATGAGACAGCATCACAATCAAGCAGCTTTACAAAGACACAGCCGCTTCCATTCAACCACAACCTCCATGGGAAAAACCAAGGAGCTGTCAAAGGACATCAAGGACAAGTTTATAGACCTGCACAAGGCTGGTATGGGCTACAAGACCATCAGATGTTTTGGGTCATTGTCATGCTGGAAGACCCATCTTCAGTGTTCTCTAGTCTAGGAGGTTCTCATCCAAGATTCTACAGTGCATGGAAGTGTTCATGTGGTGACGTTTCTCTGTACCTTTAGCAGAGAATCAGCCCCAAACCAGAATGTTTCCTCCTTCATGATTGAGGATGTTGTTCTCGGGGGGACATATTCAGCATTTCTCTGCTTCCAAACACGGCGAGTCGAGTTGATGCCAAAGAGCTCAATTTTTGGTCTCATCTGACCAATTCACATTCTCCCAAGCCTCCTCTGAATCATTTAGGTTCATCTACAAACTTCATGTGCATTCTGGAGCATGGGGAGTTTGGTGTGTTACCAATAGTTTTTTCGGTTAGTTGTCCCAGCTCCCTTGAGATCATTAACAAGCTCCTCCCGTTAAGTCTGGGCTGATCCCTCAACTTTCTAAGAATCATCCGTACCCCAGGAGGTGAGATTGTGCATGGAGCTCCAGAGCGAAGGCGATTGACTTCTCTTATATTTCTTCCATTATTGAATGATCGTGCTGTTTCTCACCAAGCTTCATGCTGATGGTCTTGTAGCCCATTCCAGGATTGTGCAGGTCTACAATCTTGTCTCTGATATTCTTTGACAGCACTTTGGTCTTTCCCATGGTGGAAAAGAGGTTTGAATGGAAGAGGTTGATTCTGTGACGGGTGTCTTTTATACACATAATATCTATATATTTATTTATTTATGCAGTTGTGATAAATAAACCTAGATATAGATGGAAATATGCAGATAAAGCATATTGTATATATACTGTGTGTATATTAACTTCTAATCACTTAATGTAGATATAAAAGAGATATAAAAATGTGGATAATAATATTTATTTACAAGCTCGTAGTTACACCTGGTTGTTTTTTATTCCTTTGGGATCAATTGTGTCTTCTAGGAACAATCTAAAGCACTTCTGCTAATAAAGATTTAACACACACTTGTGATCGTGGATCGCCGGATCCCATGGCAACGGTGACAGAAATTTCCGATCGACGGCCCGTGACCTCTCTTACCCGCAACGTCCTGTAGTGAGGCTCCAGAGGCTCATCTGGTGCTGATCGTCCCCTGTACTGCTCCTGCATCTCACTGACAGGCGGAGCAGAGACGAGCTTGACTGATCGGCTATCTCGCAGCTGCAACAAATCATACACACACACACACACACACATTTTACCTCTAGGAGCAGATTAATGCAGCCTTTGTGACCCTCCACATTGATCAGAGCTGCTAGAAAGGTCAGTTTCATTGGGCTTCAAGTGCCATTGATCCACAAACCTAATAAATCATTTATTATGACACCTCATGACAGCTGATGGAAAACTTCATAATAATGTACTTTCACTCTCACTAATTAGAGTTGAAACTTAAATTATTTATTATTACAATTACCTTCTGAGGCAGGCGGTTCAGGAAATGTGTACACCAATGTGGAGGAGGTTGGGAATAAATAACATTCCTCAATACAACGTCCACAGGTTTGGGGTGGTGCTCTGTGTGAGAGGTGACGCTGTAATGGAGGGGTCCGGGCACCCGTCTCCGGAGAAGAGGGGGAAGTGGGGCGTTCTGGAGAAGGGAGTCGAAGGATATAGCCGATAAAGTAATGGTTTCTTTGTTGCAATTCGACCATGAAGACCTGACTCACTTAGCCTTCCCTGAATAGTGTATATTGAGATATGTCTGCCACTTAGACTTTGAGAAACATTTCTGTAAACTGATGGTAATTCTAACAAAATAATTATCTCCTGCAGCAGAGGTAGCTCTTGGTCTTTCTTTTTTTCTAAAAAAGACGCTTATGTACAAGGAGTCTCCAATGCTTTGTAACACTAATACATGAAAATGTCTTCAGGAACGTTCTTTGATATTAAAAGTCATTTTACAAGAACACCCACGACCCGTTGAGAATTAAGGAGAAACTGTTAGGGAGGGGCATGTGAAAGCATACAGACCTTGCAGCTGTGCAGGTATAAAGTTTCAGGATGACTATAAACATGCCCAGCACTGTTCCTGGTGTTAGCAAACCTGTGCCAGTCCATTACCCTTCACACGGCCCTACATTCAAAATAAACAGTAAGACAACAAACAATTGTACAATATAAAATAAAATAAAAACATTCCTAATGAATAAAAGTAGACTTGAAACTATCAGGACGTACAAGCGTCGCTCCTCTGCAGCCTTTCAGGATTTGTTTACTGTCACTATGGGACTGTTACTATGGCAACGCAGTTGAGGCTGCGTTCCAAACTGCTGACTCCATTGTGGATGCCAAGTACACTAAATTACACTAGAAGAGGTCGCTGAATTTTTTTTTTATCTTATATCTATATAGACTTGCTATAGCATCACTCGTGTCTTGTGCACTAAATGAGGATGGGTTCCCCTTTTGAGTCTGGTTCCTCTCAAGGTTTCTTTCTCATAACATCTAAGGGAGTTTTTCCTTGCTACAGTCACCATGGCTGCTATCAGGGATAAACACACACCATTCACCTTCACTGTTAAAAGCTGCTTTGATACAATGTCTGTTGTAAAAAGCGCTATAGGGAAAAACTTGACTTGTCCTTGTGTCCTTAATTAGGTTTTTTTTTCAGGTGCGGTGTTTTTCAGGTGCGGTGTTTTTTTTCAGGTGCGGTGTTTTTTTTTTTCAGGTGCGGTGTTTTTACACACTGTTTTATAAACCCTGAATTAGCATGTTGGGTTACAGGTTGGACCAAACGGACGTCGCAGCTGTAAACCGCTGGAATACTGAGTGTTTTAAAAGATTGTGTGAGTAAAGACTTGGATATTTCTCTCTTGTGCAGGTGTGTTAAATTAACATGGTTGGTATTTTTGCTCTGAGCCGCTTGGACGCTTCTTAAATATTAATCTGGAGTTAATTGTTTTTCTCTTTTTAACGTGTGTATAAGTGTAAGTACCATTTACACATAACTACTTCCACATGTAACCATCTGAGCTGTGATTTTTGAGACTTAAACAGAAGGGGAGATTGTTTTGTGTGTTTTGGGTTTATTTTTGGTTTATTCTTGTTTTTAAGAATTATACACTGGTTTGCTGTGTGCTCTGTCCCTTCTGTTAAAGAGGATGTAATCTAGTCTCTGGATTGTGGGGAAATTGTGGGTAAATAACTAGTAAGCTGTAAATGGTATTTTTTTTTTAATATATTTGTAAGCACTTTTTTTTGTTTAATAAATGTTTACTATTTTTGGAAAGTCCAGTCTCTGTCTCTTAATCCCATCCGAACCAGCCTTCATATTTTTTTTTTACTTTTTTGGTTTAATTCTTTTGGGTTTAATTTATTTTCCTGGGTGAATAAATCGTCGGTTCCTTTTTATTTTTATTTTTAATACCTTTTTAACCAAAGGTTACACACAGATCTGTGTGTAATTGTATGTGGGGTTGGCAGTAATGAAGTACTTTTTTCAAAATGTGTATTTAATTGTGCAATAAATGCATTTCGAGTGAAAGTGCGCTCAGAAACATCTCCAAATCTGTGACTGCTCCGAGAATATGTTTTACTCATCCAGTGGCTACAGCTGAAGCAGAGAGAAGCTTTTTTTAAAGAGCTGAAACTAATCAATGGACATCGAGTCATGGCATGGTTCACCCTTAGTGGCATCTACTGATCACCAGCACCTACAGTTCAGCATCAGTTCAACAGAGAAACAAATGATGAAGAAACTTCAGTGTTTAACTCATTATTAGTCTATTAATAGATCAGTGTGCTGAGAGGAACATCAGAGTCTTTTTACACAAACTTGAGTTGATTAAGTAAAGTGTCTTGAGACAAAAGTGATAATAGTGTATATATATATATATTAAATAACCCCAGACCTTCCGATCAGAGCTTTAACCACTGAGCTCCCACTTCCCAATGGTAGAACCAGTAAGAACGGATTATTCTACAGTACATACAGGGTTCCTGCAGGTTTCACTGTCAAATTTAAGACTTTTTAAGATCATTAAGCGTGAAATTTACATCACAAATGTATTTTTTCAACTTGCACTTCCCCCATAGCCGAGTTACAGACAACCTTCTTACAGAGATGCACTATATTGCCAAAAGTATTTGGACACCTGACCTTTCCTGCTCAATGTGGTTCTTTTCCAAACCGTTACAAATCTGGAGGCGCACAACGCGTACGGGACGTCTTTTAGATGCGCAATAATACAATTTTGCGTTCACTTGAACTTGCAAACTCAAACCTGTTCCAGCATGGCGATGCCCCTGTGCACAAAGTGAGCTCCTTGAAGATCTGGTTTCATGCTTTGAAGTGGAAGATCTTGCTGCTATAGAGCTCTGATCTCATCCCTACTGAACACCTTTGGGATAAATGTGAACGCTGACTGGACCCCAGGTCTCCTCACCAACATCAAAAAAAACGCCAAGCGTTTTTTTTTTTTGACCCGGTGGAACCCCCGTGCGTGATTACTGCAAATTCCTTAATCAGACCAGAGAGCGGAGAAACGAGGCGGTCTGATAGCATTGACGAGTTTATTGAAGACATGGATGAATGAATTAAATAAATAAATAGGTCACGGAAATGTAAACAGACACGACTAACAGCTCGAATCCACACAGACGAAAACACTAAATATGTTTACACACACACAGACAGACAGACACACACACACACACACACACACACACACACACACATCCAGACAGAGGATTAAAGACAAACTCTTTGGGTGTGCAGAGGCAAGGAAAAGCTCTACAGGTTTCTCTGAGGTGTGGAAGAGCGTAATCCCCGTAACAGAGCATGACGTCATATACAGAGACTCGGAACACATCAACACACACACACACGCACACACACACACACACGCGCACAGCCCTTAGAGGAGCACAACCACACACTTCCGATTTCTGGTCGCTTTGCTGTAGTTGGTCTCGGGTTCTTTAATTATATTACTGAACGCTTTCACTCACACACAATAACTCAAATAAATAAAAAATAAATACAAAACAAAACTCAGTCTCCCCCCCCTTCCCCCCTCCCCAGGATGAGCATGTTTGAGGTCTACAGTTTCAGGAATGTTCCACTAACATACATCTAAAGCGAGACGCCGTTCGTCTCGTCAGCAGCTTGAGTCTTCCGTCTTCCCGTTGGACGATGGAGGAATGGGCGGGGTCGACAGGTGAACCGACGGTTGGGATTGGTTAACCCCGAGACTCTAAAGATCTGCGGGAAAAAAAAAGGAAGGAGAAGCAAAGGGGGGTTTAAAATGGCATCGTATCGGCTCGATTACTAGATGGATATCAAAGATGGAACGTGAGCGCACGAATGGCTGGTGTGTTGCTGACGTCGTCGAGCGCTGCGCAGCTTCTCGAACCGGGCCTCCATCTCCTCGAGGACTTTCGGGGTGTAGCGCACCACCAGCTTGACGGAACCCTGCGCCGCCTTCAGCAGCTCCACGGCCTTCTCGTGGTGCTCGCCTTCCACGCTCTACACACACAGAACACTGTGAAGAAGACGTAGAGAGGGAGGGAGACGAAGGATGCGCTCTTGCCCCGGACGCGCTCTTGTACTCACCACTCCGTTGACTGAGAGCAGCTGGTCGCCCCTCTTCAACCCGCCCTGTCGGTCGGCAACGCCCCCCGGGATCACCCTGGAGATGTAGATGGGCGAGTTTTGCTCCTTCCCACCCATGATGTTGAAACCGAGGCCTTCGTCCGTCTTGGGAAGCTCCACGACGCGCGGGTGGGCGTGGCCTTCGCTCGCCGCGAACGCCGCCACTGTCGCCTGCAGAGAGAGATGGAAAAACGTTTCGGGAAAATCCGAGACGGAACGCCGGAGTGTGGGAGAAGAAATAAACGGTGGGCCGACTTACTTTAGCGGTGGCCTGAGCTCGCACCTCGGGTCCGCCCACGATATCCAGTGTGTCATACAGCTGTTCGTACACCTGTCCGAAGAGATAAAGGGAAAGAGAATGAAGCAGGTTCTTCGCACCTTAAAAACCGAGGTTGGTACTGAACCGTGAATTCTGTGTACCGTTACCCCACATGCTGAACAGTACACCATAACAATGATGGAACTATTATGAATTTACATTCGGTGGGACCCGTGTGAGGAGGGGTTCGCTTTTAAAATTAGCATGAAACCACATTCCATACATAAGTTGAATCCAATCTGATCTCATCGAACATTATTCTTCTGAGTGTCTACTGTCTGGTGCACGGCAGAAAAGAAAGAAACCCACCTCTCTAATGGCAGCGCAGAATTTGCTCTGGAGAACCCTCTGCAGAGCCTGCAGTTTGGGGGGAGGCAGCTCGCCGCTCCTCTGCAGGCGGTCCAGCAACTCTATCACCCTGCATACATCTGAGACGAGAAGAGACAAGAAGACAAGATGTTTACTCAACATGTGAAAAAAAAACCCTTCTGAAAACTAAAACACGCCATTATCACGTTTCCACCCACAAGGTCGCGGTGTTGGTATTAATGTTCTGCGCCTCTTCCACCATGAAGAAGGTGATTCCTGGATGAAAATTTCAGTTGCAAGCCTGACAGGAAGCCTTTAACTTGGGGGGGGGGCAAAGCCGCCTTTAATAAACAGTCAAATCAGAACTGAGAGTTTCTGAGGGAGGGGGTTATAGTGTTCAGAAGGTCATCAGGTCAAATCCAAGCAGTACCACAACTGGGCCCTTGAGCAAAACCCTGAACTCTCAACTGCTCAGTTTAATGAGTAAGATAGTGGAAAGGGACGTCTTCCAAATGGCAGAGAAGTAAATCTCTATGGAAACGTATGGTCGAGATCGTACCGTTAAGATCAGGGGTGTCCAAATCTGTTCCACAAAGGGTGCAGGTTTTCATTCCAACCACGCAAGAGCAACACCAAACTCCACCTGCTTTAATCTAATGATTTTCATTTTTCAGGAGGTTGCATCCACACTGGACCTGGTTTAGATCGAGATCGAACTGTTTAGATGCAAAGCGACTCAGCATGTGATCATTTCATCCATCAACGTGCGTCACTGAAGCTCTTGGTGGCTCTTGCGTGATGTTCTGCACCACAATGCTGATGGACTGATGAACAGGTTAACAGGATGTGTGTGTGTGGTTGATTGTCATGCAGTCATAACCTGCAAAAGTTTAAAACAGCACTATACAGACACTAATATCTATAATAAAGAATATTACTACTGATTACGTCATAATCATGAATATGTAAATCAGTATTATGACAAAACAGTATACTATAGCAACGTATAGTGTAGTAATATGACACGTACTGTTTGTTTAAGCATATACAGATTAAGATTAAGCAATTAATTGTATTTATATTTAAGATATTTATTCTGTGTGATCATGAACATGTATTTAAATAGAATCAGTGGTTAAGAGTTTTTTTTTCTCTTCGCCACAAACATCAGCATGTCGCTGCTCCTCAAACCGAGTTTATATTACACATTTATTTGTTTATGTATGTGTGTAAAATACAGTATATTGTTCTGGGGATTAAACGCGTGGTGGTCGCTACCTCTCTCCAGGCACAGCGGCTCCGCCATCATGTCCGCCTCCTTCCCCGGATGATGATGATAATAAGACGACATCATGAGCGGAGCGAACCGGAGCCGTTTAATGTTGTTTTCTTATTTATCTCCTGTTACAAACCAAAGCAACCTCGAAATGTTTTAGTTGTTTGTTTGTTGTTGTTTTTTTTATGACGTCTAACTGAAAATCCAGTCCCCAACCAACATCCTTCTATCCTGCACCAAACAGCGGCGGACTGATGAGACGCTGAGAGTCGCTCAAGCAATGACGTAGCGCTCGGGTTTTAAAGCGAGACTCAATCTGATTGGATGGGCGGCTATGGCGTCATCATTATGCGACCGTGTTTATTTATCTATCACGGTGAAAAATAGCATATATGTTAATATATGTAAACACTAATTCTTTTAGCCCCATTTAGTTAAAAGATGTAACTATAAAGGTAAAACTAATATATCATTTTATTATTTAACAAATTCTTCGCCCCCCCCACTTTTATTGACGCATTTATTTATTCACTTAGATTAAAAATGTGATCGATTTTTTTAATCTTATAATTCGAACAATGTGACTGATGCACAAATCTTTCCTCTTTGTTTTTATCTCCTCTCTCCTTTTGTATCTATTATGCATGTTTTGTGGCGCTATTATTGTCTTTATTATAATTTTCCTGTATAGCTTCTGTTTGATTAATTTGTGCGTTTGTTTTTAAAGCATAAATCTAATAATAAAAAATATATATATATATACTACAAAGACATGAAACTATCGCTATATATAAACAATAAATAGAGAGCCACAATAGAAAAGGCAAAACGTGACTACAAAACATTTGTAGAAAAAAGGGTGATTTTAAACAATGTCGTTCTTTTGTTTTAAATTCTTTTTTTTTTTTTTTTTGAATAATTTTATGATGAAAATGTGACTTTTATAATTTATTCACTTAGATTAAAAATGTGATCGATTTTTTTAAATCTTATAATTCGAACAATGTGACTGATGCACAAGTCTTTCCTCTTTGTTTTTATCTCCTCTCTCCTTTTGTATCTATTATGCATGTTTTGTGGCGCTATTATTGTCTTTCTTATTATAATTTTCCTGTATAGCTTCTGTTTGATTAATTTGTGCGTTTGTTTTTAAAGCATAAATCTAATAATAAAAAATATATATATATATACTACAAAGACATGAAACTATCGCTATATATAAACAATAAATAAAGAGCCACAATAGAAAAGGCAAAACGTGACTACAAAACATTTGTAGAAAAAAGGACCCAATGATTTTAAACAATGTCGTTTTTTTGTTTTGAATTCTTTTCTTTTTTTATTGAATAATTTTATGATGAAAATGTGACTTATAAAACATGAACTACATTTCAGATCTTTATGATACCAATCAAATATACTGGTTATTGGACATACTACAGATACACACTATGTGTAAATATGTATATATATACACACACACACATGTACATACACACACACACACTCTCTCTCTCTCTCATCTTGTCCAGCTGCACGTGCTTCTTCACCAAAGTTGAAGGCACACAATTGTGAAGGACGTCTTCAAAAGCAGTAGCATGATATTTTCCATTTACTTGAACTAGTAGACCCTGTTCCAGACACCTGTTCCAGCACGACAATGCCAGCTTCATGAAGATACATGGATTGGACTGGAAGATCTGCTGTAGAGCTCCGACCTCAAAATAATTAAATGTAAAAAGCTGACTGCACACCAGGCCTCCTCACCTCACCTACATAAGCACCTGACTTCAACACTATTCTAGCTGAACGAATCTCCACAAAATCTAGTGCAACGTCTTAACAGAAGAGTGGAGGTTATTGTTAAACATCAGGCTTCCAGAAGCTTTTGCCCAAATAGAGTGCATGAAAATGAATCATGTATGTAGTGTATAGATATTAACCTGTGATTGATTTAACCTGGAAGTATTTACAATTGAAATGGGCTGCGTTGAGGAACTTGTGCGTTAAATAAATGAAAACTTCAAACTTTTTCATTTAAAAAAAAAAGCGTATTTATTAAAGAGAACCAATGCACAAAAATAAACAGAACCCCAAAAACAAACGTCACTTGGAAAGGTGGTTCACAAAGCATCCATACAAAGACGATTAATTACAAAAAAAATAAGAGCAACCTGTTGTGAACCTATGGCAACATATTCTCAGCTAAAATCCCTCACCCCCCACACACATTGCTTATCAGGTCAGAGCTGTACATGATGAAACCTTGGAAACATCTTACCAAGAAAGGATGCTTTGAGTGGACTTTTTTTTTTTTTATACTGCAGTGTTGCTCTTACAGCTCAACAGTTGGGTCAAACTAATACAATAATTTTTTTAACGCACCGTTTTTTTCATTTTGTTTTTGTTAATCCTTGCAAAAAAAAAAAAAAAAATGGTGGCAATAAAAAAAGAGAAAAGGAATACAAATCACAGTTCAGCTATTCCTATTTCAGCTCATGGTGGACAGATCATGCGGAGAAGAAAAGCAAGTTAAATTGAGAGCCAGACTGATTCTTCACCACATGTATAGAAACTTTTTTCTTTTTATTTCTGCTTTTTAAGGACCTAAAAGTGTTTAGTACTCATCACCCTGAGCTTCCATCTTGTAGCCGTTTTCGTTAGAAACGTAGCCGTCTCCAGACTGCATGGAGTCCTGGTCCATCATCATGGCGTTCATTCCGTCCTGAGAACCTTCCTCGATCTGTGGCGGGAGAGACCCGTCTCCTTCTTCTCCGTTACCCAGGCCTTCGTTCTCACCCATAGGGGGGAGTAAAGAGCCGTGTCGATCCTCTCTACGCTCGCGATCACCCCTGTCCCGCTTATGCTCACGGTCTCTGTCCCGGTCTCTGTCCCGCCTGCGTTCTCTGTCCCTATCTCGATCTTTGTCTCTGTGACTACGCTTCCTGTCCCGGTCTCTGTCCCTCTCTCTGTCTCTATCTCTGCCTCTCTCTTCACCCTCTGGCCCTCCTTCCTCTCCTCGACCCTGGTCACCCAAGCTGGACTCGTCCATCCCTCGCTCCCCACCTTCACCCATCATGCCATCGGTCATCCCGCCAGCACCCTCTTCCCCTCCCTCAGCTCCCTTCCCTCTCTCCCTGTCTCTCCTCCTCTCCCTGCTCCGGCTTCTCCTCTTCCGCTCTCTGTCTCGGTCACGCTCTCTGCTCCTTTCGCGTGGTTTGGCTGCTGGTGGTGGTGGTGCTGGTGCTTCTCCTTCGCCTCCTCTCTCCCTTTCCCTTTCCCTGCGCCGGCTAGGGCCCTCTTCCACGCTTCCCCCCGGCACCCTGTCGCGCTCACGAGACCGGGTGCGCCTGCGCCTCTCTCTTGAGCGAGAGCGTCTACGTTCGCCGCGATCCTTTTCGCGCTCGCGCTCTCGGCTCCTCTCGCGCCGATCTCCACGCTCGCGGTCCCTGTCGCTGCAAACAAAAGAGCAAAATATAAGAATGTGCAACGAGATCCAAAGCTCGCATTTCATAGCTGCAGGAGTGAACAGTAGCGAAGTAAATCTATATTTTGGAATAAGGTTGTACACTATTTTATACACTGCCCCAACACACACACACACCTTCCAATAGGTCGATCGTCATAGCGGGAGGTGTCGTCTCTACCGGAATGCTTGATGTTAACGTCTGCGCCACCTCTCCTAGTGCCACCCAAACCTCCACCTAGAATCCAGAGAACAGGGTAATGGCAAAATATTAAAGTAGGCACAAGAAATATTTATATTGTGTGTGTGTGTGTGTGATGAAATATTATATATATATAAAATATATACACATACACATATATTCATTTGTCAATGCTGTGAATGGACACCACAAACTTTTTTTTAAAAGGCAGCTGTCCATGGTACTCAAGGTACAAGCACAATAAACATCAGAATATCGTTTTTGTCTCAATATAGCACACCCCTGGTGCCCACCCATCCATCCAAGGTGTATTTTTTATTTTATTTTTTTACCCAGGCGACGTGGGTGCCATCCCTTCACAGTGCGTCCTCTCTCTACATCGACGAGAACTCTGCGTCCGTCGATCTTTTTTCCATCGGCGTGCTTGTAGGCCGCTATAGAGAAAGAACATGCAGTAGAGAAAGCACGAGAGAGAGAGAGAGAGAGAGAAAGGGGAAAAGAGAGAGAAAGATCATGTGTGAGATGGACGAACGTATGCTGCAGTATTACTGTAGATTTCGCTTACCTTCAGGGGGTTTTCACGCCCATGCAAATTCAGACAGGCATTACACAGCACACGCTTACCTCAGAGTGCAATCATGAGCAATACCCACACCACGGATTGCTTTTATTTTATTACTTATGGTTATTATGGTCACAAGGCCACCACGGCCAGTTACGTGTACATGTCCTAGAATCAGTTTTTTTGTTTTTTAAAGGAAAAAACACAAAAACCCGAAGGCGTTTTTAAGATTTGATGCTTTACCACAGCTTAACATGTAAAAATTGACAATGCTTGAAAAAAATAAAAAAAAAATAAAAAAAAAGCGTTTGGGGTTCTACCGCTGGCAGCTCGGCGTGTAAAACAAACACGCTGAATGGACGGCAATTAAAAATAAAAAATAAAATAAAAAACATGAGCCTGAATGTTATCTGATATCAGACCATGTAGTGAAAACTGCAAGCCATTAGCTAAAATATTTCCCAGATGTTCTTCCAAAATCATCTCACTTTTTATTTTCAGGAGACTATTAAATGATTAAAATGTATAACTGAACACCTCATTCCTTATATCCTTTATATGATCTCAATTCGCACAGAATTGAGAGGGAAGTAGCCACACCCTCACGTGAAGTACACATGGGCACAAAATAAAATAAACAAAACAAAAAAAACGCACCATAAGAACACAATTATCACCTTCACACTCCCCACCACAGACAGTAAACCTACATCCATTAAAATAAATAAATAAATAAAAGTCCTTTAAATAAAGAAGTGGCTAACATCCATGTCTCCCCATGTTAAATCTTTGTGCAACACCCAGAAACCACCCCCCTCCCGCACCCACCCCATCAATCTGGTCTGAGCTGGTCAATAATCTAAAGATCGTAATCCCCTTACCACATTACCTGTAAATGCTCCCTTACCATAAGACCTGGCCAAGGCTGGAACCCATCGCTGGTGTAGCCTGGTGATTCCAGGTGCAGAGCCAAACGGGAATCGATACTTTTCAAACTATGTACACTTGGATTGTTTAAAATAAACTGGAATCCGTTTCCCACTTGGACAGATGGACTGGACGAGGTCCACACAGCTACTGCACTGCACTGCTGAAGATGGCCACCCCGGTGGAATAGGATACGGCGATCGAGCTATCTAACTTTAAACGAGGGCCTTACCGAGAACCCCCGTACATTTACACTAACCTTTAGACATCTGTCCACTGGAGGGCCTTACCGGGAACCCTCTTACATTTACAATAACCTCAGACATCTGTCCACTAGAGGGCCTTACCGGGAACCCTCTTACATTTACACTAACCTCAAACATCTGTCCACTAGAGGGCCTTACCGGGAACCCTCATTCATTTACACTAACCTCAAACATCTGTTCACTAGAGGGCCTTACCAACAACCCTCTTACATTTACACTATTTCAAACATCTGTCCACTAGAGGGCCTTACCAACAACCCTCCACTTAACCACTATTAGAGGGCCTTACCCCAAACCCTCTCTATTCCATAAAGCTAGAGGGCCTTACCAGGAACCCTCTTTTACATGTACTCCAACCTCAAACATCTCTCCATTAGAGAGCCTTACCGAAAATCCTTACATTTATCACAATCTCAAACATCTGTCCACTAGAGGGCTTTGCCAGGAACCCTCCATGTAACCACTATTAGAGGGCCTTACCCAAAACCCTCTCTATTCCATAAAGCTTGAGGGCCTTACCCAAAACCCTCAATTTTCTATCAAACCTCATCAGTACCCAGAGGGCCTTACCGACAACCCTCTCCTCCTAAATGGTCTTCCAAAAAAAACATCCCATAGTCAAAAGGGGACGTACCAGGAAGTCCTAAACATAAGGGGTGGACAAATCAAAAGCCCCGGTACCGCAAACAAGTAGCCTGGATGATAGGTACACTAACTGGCACTGGGGGAAGACTGTGCATTACATCACAATGCACCAAAAAGTATTGCCTAAATATTTAATAGAATTAACATTCGTATTTTAATTATATTTGTAATAAAGTTCAGTATTATTTAACATTTACATTATTTTTTTTATTTCAATGTTTATTTCGAAATGCCAAATACGATCCAACCAAGCAATCAGTATCAGTCGAGCTCTACTATAAAGTTCTCTAATAAAGTTTCACAGCCACTTCAACATCACCTGGTTTGTAATAATGGCCTCTGATGTGCCATGCTTTTAGACTATACCGACGTATGTTTTTATTTTACTGGTAAATTCATTTTCAACCACAACGCCTGGCTGAGCCGCCCGTTAGACTGAGCACATAAAATGATTTGTCCACCCCAGTCTACATAATCTAGCATTTCTAATCTAGATCATTTTACGGCCTGTTCAGGACTAGGTGGTGGTTATATTACTTTGAGGGATTATACGTACTCTCATAGGGCACAGAAGAGGAAATGTACAAATAAATACATTTATTTAAAGGGGAGTTTTTCTTCTTCTTTGGAATGTATAACATTTTCTCGAAAGAGGACGATTTCTGCCTGTAAGGTTTTTTTTGCATTCAGGTGTTTAACTCTGTATGTTCCTGGATCAGTAACTCCTAATCTTCTTTGAGCCAAATTTACTTTTTTTTTTATTTGATCAGATAACAGACTGCCTTTCGATTAACCTACATCAATTAAAGCCATCTATTATTAATCAAAGGGATATACTCTGTAAGATTTAGATGGGTGGTTCTAATGCACATAAATTATCTGTACAGTGCCACAGTGGTTTCTCCGGATCTACTATGCACTCAAACGTTATGTCGCATGCGTCTCTTCGTGTTTCTTCCTCAGCCTTATTTTACAATGTCTGCCAAAAAAAATCCCATGTAAATTTTGCAGAGTACAACCTGAGCTTTATCATTAACACGCAGTGGCTTTAACGGAAGAGGTTGACCCCAGACACCGGTTCCCTAAACCTAGCCCAAGGGACGTTCACGGACCAAAAAAAAAAAAAGGAACCGTACGCGATTTAGTTTATATACATCTATATATCTCTATATAGCTATATATAAATAAAACTCGTCTTGGAAATTTGGTCCGATGGACGTGTGCCTTGTCAAAGTAGATGAGGGTGTAAAGAAATCTTACCCATCATACAAACCCATCATACCAACCATATAATGAGCTGTGGTAGTAGGGTGTAGATGTATCAAAACCATCATCATGATCTGCAAGCCAGCTCTGGCCAATAGCCATCAGAGATAGGCGGCTGCAGTAGCAACGAAAACAACACACAATTAATACACGGCATGGACTTGCAACGCTTCACTCAGCAACAGAATTCCAACCTGAGCTACTGTGTAGAACAAAAAAAAAAAAAAAAGCCTTCGCCGTGTTGAACAGACAGACTCGTGTGCAGGGTATTTTTTTTGTGGATTTTTTTTTCACCTTGGCGCTAAAGAGGGCTCGGCCTTTAGCTTACCGTCGTCGCTCCGACTGGAACACATACACACACTCTTCTGTGTGTCTCAATGCCTAAACATTACAGAGATGCCGTAGTGCGGCGACATTCGTCAGAACGTGTATGTAGTGGAATGTTGACTTGCATGTATGTAACCCCACCCTCACCTCCCTTAGACATTTACACAAGGTACGATAACACAACGCTCTCCACAGAACACACTCGCAGTCTCGCACACACACAAGACAGACACACATATTTTAAACCCGATATTCCCGAAGCCCACGTGATATTTGTGGATCTGAGAGCGAGGCATTCGGTCATATTATGGATTGGTCTGATTGGAGATACGCATGAAGGTCGGAGTCTACTCACAGTGCATGTCTCGCTCGTGTTCATACTCGATGAAGGCGTAGCCGCGGGGTTTTGACGTCCTCTTGTTGTACACGATGTAGATCTAGAAAACCAAAACATAACATCGCTCAGAACACGCACATCACCGCCACAACACACCCCCTAACCAGAGAACGACTGCATCAAGGCATGCAGAAATTATTTAAAAATAAATACACAGACAAGATCGGAGTTACCATCAGAGGTCAACTGGAACATACTTGACATTTCCATTTCGACACGCAAGCAATGAACGCAACCCGGAAAAACTATCGGTATGAACATCCAGAATGAAAGAAGAGACTCGCCTCTTATTTAAGAGCAATACGAAGAGAGATTGATAATAGCAATCATTGCTTGATGATAAACAATATGGGTTACTGGTCATCTCAAATCTAAGCATAGTTTTTCCGGGTTGCGTCTGAGAATTTCTGTTATAATATATGCCTCAAAGTAAATCACTTACACCATGAACGCACAAATGTTTTCTGGCAGAACAATAAAACAAGGATCTAAACTAATTTTAAAAAAATGCCCCACCATCCACTGTACCCAGTGAAAAGGTGTTTAGTGAAGTGTGTACGTGTTTGCTTTTGTTTTCAAAAAGAGCCAACTCCCTGGTTACCATGCACGGCTCTGCTTTCTCCACTATATGCGAGAGGCTTTTTAATGTATTAAAATCGAAACTAATCTGAACAACTTACTCGTTTGATGGGGCCGTAGACCTCGAACTCGCGGCGCAGTTTGGACTCTGTTGTATCGTAATTCTGTGCAAAACAACATAGAATAAATGAGGGAGGTGGAAGCAAAACAATAATAAAATTACTGAAGTCGGATGCAAATCACAGAACTCACAATTCGAGCGACAAACAAGGTCTTGAAAGCGTCCCCTTGAGCGTTCGGGTCGTTGTGAGGATCCCCTGTAAAAAAAAAAACAAAAAAAAACAAACGGTGAAGAGTTTTCTTTTTGTCGTCAGGACAACCAAAAGGGTAATAAGCGAAGCTGTACTTACACAACTTTAGCTCGGTTTCTACGACCGTTTGCCTCCGCTCCATCTTCTCGCGTCTCTGTCGTTCGAGTTCGGAAAAGATGTATATTATAGTCTAGAACATATTTGGTGTCCACTAATATAACGATTTTGAATAAACCGTCTCACCTTTCTTTCGAGCCTCTCATCACGTGTTTCGGCTCTTGTAGGTGGAGGAGCATCTCGAGGGTCCTGCTCATTGGGAAGAGTGAGAGGAAAAAAAAATTTTTATTCATAAAAGAATATGAGCCATTCATATAAAGACCCAAAAACTTTGTACAAGCATCCAAGAACACCTACAAGAACTAAACAATAATCTAAAACACAACACACTGGAATACATTTAAAGTATTTAGCAGATGCCTGTACAAATTTCTCACTCATAACTAAACAGCTATGGGATTAGGACCTTGCTCAGGGGCCCGAGCATGGTGTGGCTGGGATTTGAACTCAACCTTCAGATCCAAAGTCCTTACCCACTAATCTACTGCCTCTCTGAATAGACCCGCTTATTTGGTTTCCAGTGCATTGTAACACACATGGACAAAATGCTATTTATATATATAAAAAAAAGTTTTCATATCCAGCTAGAAATTGTGCAACACTCTATTTGGGTGGTTTTTAAACCTCGTCTTAGATTACCACCAACATGCATAATTTAGGGATTTCAACTCACAATAAGGATTAAAAAGGGCAGTAAATTTCCTACACATTTTTCCAAGGAAACTTCATCCGGGGAATTTGGAAACTTACCAAGAATTTACAGTAATTAGAAATATGGAGAAATATACATAAAATGTATCAGATCCATACATCTATATAAACATTTTATTTGGTCATAAGTAAATATATTTTTTTTACTTAATTGTCAATGGTCAAACTGCGTGAACTTGTACCTCAAAGTGCTTGATGAAGGGTGCAATCCCGGAGTAAGGCTGGTTGTGATGCTTTTCATGGGGGAGTTTCTCCAGCTGAGGCAGGAATGGGATCGGATCCCGCGGGGCAAACAGGGCCAGCAGGTTCGGTGGCAGAAACTGGGTCATTGTTTACCTGAATGGAAAAGAAGCCAGACAGACAAACAGATGAACAACTCCTGAAATGCATTTATACGTGAATAAAAGGAAAGAGGACCTAATGCGAAACCACAGGGGGTTGGGATCTTGATGCAGATACAATCTTGATACAGTTATTGTTACAATAATTATGGGAGTCACGTGACAAAAGAACGAACGACACGGAGCAGCAGATATGAGTGGTGAAGCTGCAAATTTCATAATGAAAACGTAATTTTATTTCTCATCAAAGGAACGAGATGAACAAAATGACTCGTGAAAAGAGTCAAGATTCAAAGAACCGAGTCACTAAAATGACTCGATCCTCCCGTCACAAAGTCTCGATTTAAATACGACCTGAATAAACAAATACAATTTTATACACACACACGTCCTATTTTCTTAACCCATGAAAATGACTCAAACCTAGTTATAACTAATATAACCTCCTGAATGAGTCAAGAGCAAAAATAAAACATCAAAATGACGTTACAAATAAGTGTCTTTTTCTTGTAAATGAGTAATTAAACTCTAAACTCGATCGGAACTCTGTAACATAATAAATAAATGTATAATTATAATAATACACTTCTAAACCCCAACCTTACCCCAATGCAGTTTGGTGTATAATGAGCTGGCCCACGCTCAGAAGAACCTGATTAGCATGCTAACTCGCTAGCTAGCATTGAGTATTAGCTTTACTCATACGCGCGAAATTACACATACAAACCCTCAAAACTAGTCGATATCACGCACAAAGGTGCAATTGTAAACTAAAAACGTGACAACGTGAGGGTTTTATTCTTGCAAAGTTAATGGAAAATGCTAACAGGCTAGTCAACAAGCTCGCGAGGCAACATGGCCTTCTCCGAGCGCCGTTCCGTTTACCTCAGTTCGGCATTCAACACAGAAATGAAACCTCTGAGCTCGACGGCGAACGAAATCTCCTCCGAATTTCCGTTAATCGCCCCCCGGGACAATCTTAACGGATCCGTAATCGGCGAAGAAACGACTGAAATGTGTCCTCTTGTTCTCTGTGAGGCGCTAACTCTTAAAATGGCGCGGTGCCATAAATCGCACGCTGTTGAGAAGTTTTACGACAACAGCGCGACAGTGGGAAGGGGTTGTACGGCACAGACGTGACTCTGCTACTCAGCTCTTGCATTCACCATTAGCAATAACTTTGATTAAAACTATTACATATATTTTTATTATTATTATTATTATAAAAACGCTAACAACCTTCTTCCACCCTATTCTTTTTCAAATTGTAATTTGAACTGACCCCCCTACACACACAAACACACTTAATAATTTGTAAAGTAAACAAGTTCATGATCAATCAAAAAATGTGTACTTTAAGACAAAACAGTATTCAATGTAAAATATCGAGGTGCTTTTTTTACTATTTTATTTCAAACTTTTGTCGATAACAAAGATCCGACACTGGAGACTCCTTCCAAAATTTTCTAAACTTTCACAGAAAACCTCACACAATGTGTATAGTGAGCGTCTTCACTACAGGTGTATATGTAAGATGTTCAGAGGTGAACAAAGTACAAAATTGTAGTTGAGTAAAAGAAGAGATATACTCTGTAAAATATGACTCAGATAAAACTGAAAAATGCGCCCTTTAAACTTTCATCTGAATGAAAGTACAAAAGTATTTGCCTCAAATGTACTTAAGTTTCCGAAGTACTATGATTTATTACGGCTATAATGTTTAGCATTTTTGTCACAAGACTCTTTACTTATTCAACTCAGTTTATGTGAAAAGACTCTGTTACTTTCGGCACAGTGAGCCAATAAAATTATATTAATCAGTCAAACACTAAAAGACAGGATTTGAAGCTGGAGTTAGCAGAGCTGAAGATGTTGAGGTTTTCATTGGGGGTGACGACGATGGACAGGATTAGAAATAAGTTTATTAGAGGGACAGCGCATGTAGGACGTTTTGGAGACAAGGGATTGAGATGGTTTGGACATGTGCAGAGGAGGGACATGGGGTATATCAGAAGGAGAATGATGAGGATGGAGTCACCAGGAAGGAGGAAAAGAGGAAGACCAAGGAGGAGGTTTATGGATGTGGTGAGGAAGGACATGCAGGTGGTTGGTTTGAAAGAGGCAGATGTAGAGGACAGGGGGGTATGGAGACGGATGATCTGCTGTGGTGACCCCTAATGGGAGAAGCCGAAAGAAGAAGAAGAAAAAGAAGTCAAACACTCAGATTAACATCTGTTAAAATTATCATGAGCCCAAAACCTTTTTTTTTTTTTTAACAACTTAAAAAAATTGCGCAAATAAAGCCGCGGGTGTTGTGGCGACTTCGAGTCTGTAGTTTCTTCCATCATTTATTCCTCTGTAAATGTTCTGCTTGTTGTTGAACTGACGTTGAACCGTGTGTTGGTGATCACCACGCGCCAATCCGAACGAACGCTCGACTCTGATTGGTGGCTTTCTGTGTGTTTGATTAGTTGCGTTTTTATCCCCGTAAATAAAAAGGAACAACCGATTTCACCAAATGTATACGAGTAAAAAGTCAAATATTTGACTTTGAAGAATGTAGTGAAGTTAAATTAAAGTCCCCCCAAATAGAAACACTTCAGTAAAGTTCAGACACGAAAAAGCAACTTAAGTACAATATTGAAATACATTTACTTTGTTTCTCTCCACCACTGAAGGTGTTATTCTAGAAACAATAACATAAACAGACAAAGGCATGACTATAGACCTGAATATATTGATTTACACTTAGGATTTAACAGGGTTTCACAATTTATCAGTTCTGTCTGTTGTTTAAAGTTGTTGTATATACTGGGTACTAATCTAAAACTCAATATAATATAGAAGATATTGACTTGAGAACCATGACCCAGATGAGTGAAGATAACCGGTAAGCCACAGATTGTCTATAACAAGTCAAGTGTTATTCTAGAAACAATTATATACACAAACGACGGCATGATTATATTGATGTCCACTCCTTTCTGACTACATTCAGGCCAATCCAAATTGAGGATTTTTACAGCTCTGTGGTATACAAATAAATACTTATAGGCAGTGTATAAACTTTAGACTAATCCAAAACTCAATATTTTTGTGAGAGGATGTGATGCCTCTGTTTTACAAGATATCCATTTGAGAATCACGACCTGTGCATGCGGGGGTTGTGTCCCAGGTGGCTGTGAAGGTTTTCAGATTGGTTGCCAGGTGAATACTTGGCAGTTTGTAAGGCATTGTTATGGTATACGGTGCATTTATGCACAATGGTACTGAAGGTGGTTAGTGGTGTAGATGGACAAAGCAGCCTGTATCTAATGTCAAGTCAAGTCAGGTTTATTTCTATAGCGCTTTTCGCAACAGACATTGTCTCAAAGCAGCTTTACAGAAAACAACAGTTAAGGTGAATGGTGTATGTTTATCCCTGATGAGCAGCCGTGGCGACTGTGGCAAGGAAAAACTCCCTTAGATGTTATGAGGAAGAAACCTTGAGAGGAACCAGACTCAAAAGGTAACCCATCCTCATTTGGGTGACATCAAGAGTGTGATTATAGTTTTTAAACAATACACTGGGGAGAGAGAACTAACATGAGCACTGGAGTGTGTGATTATAAGTAATGTTCTTTCTACAGTCTTTTACAGTAATTTGTGGTTATAAAACTGAAACTAATGTTTTTAGTGTCTCGGAATTAAAATCTGATTAAGGTTTACAGAAATTTTTAATGCATTTCAGATTGGTATTCCAGAGGGTTGCCAGGTAGTTACTTATTATATCATTAGTGGTTACTAGTGTATTGCTAGTGTATGTAAGGCTACTACAACCCCTGGCAAAAAGCATGGAATCACCCTTCTCAGAAGATGTTCATTCAAATGTTTAATTGTGTAAAGAAAAAACCAAGCACATATATGCCACAAAACAATTTTCACTCAACAAAACAATATTCTGGCTGTATAAAACACTTAAAAAAACAACAAAGAAAGATAACTATAGTCAATTACAAGTGTTTTTACAGATCAAACAGAGGAAAAAAATATGGAATCACACAAATCTGAGGAAAATTATATGGAATCACCAAATAAAGACACTACTAGTACTTTGTTGTACCACCTTTGGCATTTATAACAGCTTGAATTCTCTGAGGCATGGATTTAGCTAATGACATACAGTATACTTCATGTCTCCAGCTTTGTCTTATTGCAGTTGCCAGATCAGCTTTGCAGGTTGGAGCCTTGTTGTGGACCATTTTCTTTAATTTCCACCGCAGATTTTCAATTGGATTGAGGTCCGGACTATTTGCAGGCCATGCCATTGACATTATATGTCTTTCCTGTAGAAATGTTTTCACAGATTTTGCCCTATGGCACAATGCATTATCATCCTGAAAAATGATGCTACCATCACCAAACATCTTTTCAATTGATGGAATAAGAAAAGTGTCCAAAATCTCAACATGAACTTGTGCATTTATAGAAGATGTAATGACTGTCATCTCTCCCATACCTTTACCTGACATACAACCTCATATCATTAATGATTGTGGAAATTTGCATGTTTTCTTCAGGCAGTTGTCTTCATAAATTTCATTGGCACGGCACCAAACAAAAGTTCCAGCATCATCACCCTGCCCAATGCAGATTCGTGATTCATCACTGAATAGAACTCTCATCCAGTCATCCACAGTCCAAGATTGTCTTTCTTTAGCCCACTGAAACCTTGTTTTTTTTCTGTTTAGATGTTAATGATGGTTTTCGTTTGGCTTTTCTGTATGTAAATCCCATTTCTTTTAGGCGATTTCTTACAGTCCGGTCACAGACATGAACTCCACTTTCTGCCCATTTGTTCCTCATTTTTTTTGTTGTGCATTTTCTGTTTTCAAGGCATATTGCTTTAGGTTTTCTGTCTTGGCGCTTTGATGTCTTTCTTGGTCTACCAGTACGCTTCCCTTTTACAACCTTTCCATTTGATTTGTACTTGGTCCAGATTTTAGACACAGCTGACTGGGAACAACCAACATTTTTTGCAACGTTCCGTGAAGATTTACCTTCTTTGAGAAGTTTGATAATCCTCTCCTTTGTTTCAACGGACATCTCTTGTGTTGGAGCCATGAGTTATGTCAATCATCTTGGTTCAACACATCACTAATGTGTGCAAGCACTCTTTTTTAACTGCAGACTAATTAGCAGTTGTAATCAGATACAGGTGTTTGTTTTAGAAATGCAAAGTGCATGGTGATTCCATATAATTTTCCTCAGATTTGTGTGATTCCATATTTTTTTCCTCTGTTTGATCTGTAAAAACACTTGTAATTGACTATAGTTATCTTTCTTTGTTGTTTTTTTTAATGTTTTATACAGCCAGAATATTGTTTTGTTGTGTGAAAATTGTTTTGTGGCATATATGTGCTTGGTTTCTTCTCTACACAATTAAACATTTGAATGAACATCTTCTGAGAAGGGTGATTCCATACTTTTTACCAGGGGTTGTAATCAGCAGGTCCTGTGTTTAATCCCCTTATATAAACAGTGGTGGAGAGTAATTAATTAAATGTAATTTCTTACTGCACTTAAGTAACTTTTTAAAATATCTGTAGTTTTTCCAATTGAGACTTTTATTTGAACTTCACTAAATTTCAAACTACAATTTTGTGAAATCAGTTGTTCCTTTTTATTTCGGAGAGGATAAAAATGTAACTGGTCAAACATGCAGCAATCCACCAATCAGGGTCGAGCAAGCAGAACATTTAGAGAGAAATAAATGATGGGGAAAAAAAAACTCCTGACTCAAACTCACAACACAATATCAATTAAATTAAGTTTTGGGTTCAATATTATTTGAATAGATACCAATCAGTGTTTGAGTCATTATATAATTCTATTAATAGATCAGTGTGCTGAGAGTCACATTCGAATTCTTAAGTCACATTTTACAGTGCTTTAACTCAACTACATGTCAACCACTGAATGTGAATGTAAGTCACAAATATATGGTTCGTAGGCGGTTGTGCTTTTCCAAGTTGTCGCTATGTGCTTGTCAGGAATTGTTTATGGAGGAGAATAATAATGACAAACAAATACAATTGGTCAACATAAATCACATTTATTTTATAGTGCAGAATTCACTCATATAGAATCTAAGAATTATTTCGATAAATTAAAGTCAGTCAGTTTTAGAGTTACATTTGTTACCCAGGAATATGGTATTGCATTTAGTCATAGTTATAAGGTATTTGGGGAAGTAGAAGCTCAGTGGTATTCGACTTTGCATCCAAAAGGTCTTGAGTTTAAATCCTAACTACTGCCGAGCTGCCACTCCTGGGCCCCTGAGCAAGGCCCTTAACCCCACAGCTGCTCAGCTGTATAAATGAGATGAATGAAAGTCGCTCTGTATAAGTGCCAAATGCCATAAACGTATATATCGCAACCGCAATACATTTATTGTATTGAGTGACAAATTGTGCCGTTGGAATCCAGTGTTAAATTAATAAACGGCAGCTAATTCGATGTTCATTCGAATTTCTGGGGCTAATATTCACATTGAGCATCAGATAAAGCAAAACGTGCTCCGTGTTATTTGTAGTGTGATGACAACATGAGATGCTTTCCTGCTCAACACGTTTGTAAAGAGTGATTATTCAAGTAACTGCGACAACTCGTGGGCAGAACCTGAAATAAAAATGGCCTCTAACTCAAGTCAGCGATTGCGCCAAAACTCATGACATCATCCTCAAAGTACTTGTGGGATTATGGTTTATTTTTTCAATCCAGGTTTCAGGACCAGCAGAATCCCCAAAAGAGATGAAAGGAGTCCACACAGTCCCGTCACGCCTTCGTTCGTCCTGTAAACTCCAAGCTTATCCAAAGGAATGAAAAGATCGCACGTGTTCTTCAGCACGTCGAGGACAAGAGCCGGGTGACTCCTGAGGCTCTCGATTGAGAGGAAGAGGAACGCGTCAAGCTGCGGAATGATGACCGTGGCGGTTTCCTGGCTCTCGTTGAGGTGATCATCGAGCTTCCGCCGATATCGTTCTTCTCGTGACTTCTGGATCATGAGCTTGGAAATGGTGTAAGCGTCCTGGATGAGGTTCATCAACAAGGACAAGAAGTAATACCGAGTGGCGTTCCGGCTCCATCGTTCTTTATCGACGTCTCGGATGAGGCTGATGCTTTGGGCCCAGAGGACGTTGTCACAGATAAAATAAAGGGCGCGGGTCAGATTGGATATGGTCAGGCAGAAACGCAGCCCCGGGTCCGTCAGGTGAAAGGTTCTCCTGGCTGCATCGATCGAGCTCACTGTATTACCAAGTCTGAAAACTGAACCAAAAGACAGTTAGCTCAGACGTTCTTTGGTCTATGATTAATCGGGTCACTCGACTGCATGACTGGCTGATTACAAAACTGCAGGAATGTGCTGGTGTTGCTCACAGTAGACACTGAGGGAAAAACTGTAAGAGGTGGATTGATACAGGTAGGACACCATTGAAGGCCTAGGTGTAAAATACACATCCCACCACTAGTGTGTGTGTGTATATATATATATACACAGTACAGACCAAAAGTTTGGACATGCCTTCTCATTCAAAGAGTTTTCTTATATTTCATGACTATGAAAATTGTAGAGTCACACTGAAGGGGCTATTTGACCAAGGAGAGTGATGAGGTGCTGCTCCAGATGACCTGGCCTCCACAGTCACCGGACCTGAACCCAATCGAGATGGTATAGGGGTGAGCTGGACCGCAGAGTGAAGGCAAAAGGGCCAACAAGTGCCAAGCATCTCTCGGGGAACTCCTTCAAGACTGTTGGAAGACCATTTCAGGTGACTACCTCTTGAAGCTCATCAAGAGAATGCCAAGAGTGTGCAAAGCAGTAACCAAAGCAAAAGGTGGCGACTTTGAAGAACCTACAATATGACATTTTTCAGTTGTTTCACACTTTTTTGTTATGTATATAATTCCATATATAATTCCACATGTGTTCATTCATAGTTTTGATGCCTTCAGTGTGAATCTACAATTTTCATAGTCATGAAAATAAAGAAAACTCTTTGAATGAGAAGGTGTGTCCAAACTTTTGGTCTGTACTATATGTGTGTGTGTGTTTAGATCACTTTAAAACTATGGACCTTGAAATAAATATAACAATTGCAGCTTGTTCTCTAGTTTTTATAAGAACTAAACTTATGATTGTGTTTCTTAAACGTTTCGGTGGAACAAAAAAAGGTGATCTACTGATGGAAGGTTAAATATTCCATTAGTGATCAGTTCTAGCAGGACATTTTGGTATCTCAGTGGTTAAGGCAGTGGACTTCTCATCAGAAGGGTGTGAGTTCAGATCCCAGAAGCACCAACTGCTCAAGTTTTAGTGCATCTGCCAAATGCAAAAAAAACATGTGTTGTGCAAGATGAGATATTGAGGACAGAGGGGAAGAGGGTGGAAAGTTAATAATAAATAAGATAACAGAGAAGAGAATCCACTGGACTGAGTTCATCTGAAGATCTGAAGAGACAGAAACCACCAGCGTCCTCACGTGTACCACTTACGCTTTCTTCCCGAGCTCATGTTGGACTCCAGACTCTGCAACTTCTGCACCAGAACTTTTCTCCTTATGTCGTCCTGGAGCAGGTACCTGGCCAGCGCGCATGCGTACTGCGTCGCCCTGCATATAAGTTACATGGATCTCAAATTCTTCGTATGACAAAAGTTCAAAGCACAACCTTTCAGCTGAAACCCACCTGAAAACGCGATCCCGTCCTTGACTTTGATTGGTGAATTTGACGAACGCGTTCATTTTTGCCTCAAAAACTCTCGGAACCGAGCGACTGGAGCAACACGATGACGCGCAGAGCGCACTCCCGTCTGTCAGGGCGCATGCGCAGTAGTTTTTAGAGCACGCGTTGCGTAACAGTTGTTCAAAATCCGTTCTTGATAAAAGGCGCAATATTCTTCTTAGATGTACTTTTTTTGACCTTGAAGAACTCCAAGTTATCAGTGTTTTATCTACAGGTTTTAAGTTATTGGAAATTGTTCTAAAATAAGAATTTTAGTCCCCATAACATGGGTCTCTTCAACTGGGAATTCGCGACCTCTAGGGGTTCCGCGACGGTACTGCAGGAGGGCCGCTAATTAATTGTGAACCGCATATCGTTTTTTGTTAAAAGAAAATTAATAAACATGAATAAAAAACATCAAAGATAAAATATTTATAAAAAAAGATAATAATAATTACTTAAATTAAAAAAACAAACTTAAAGCTGAAGTTGTAAATGTATAATAGTCCACCTGATTGTTAAAGGAAAATGTATGAAACTGCAAACCTACTAAAATAAAAGACTTTTGAACTTTGAACAACTCAATAATAAAGTTATGATGCAGAAAACCTTTTGAAAGATACAAAAATATTTATGGAAATATATCGACAATGATGCATGAACAACAACAACATATTTCTAATTGTCTTAATATAACTAGTGTGATATGAAGAATTATTAAAGAAGACAAATAATATCTTAAACCTCTGTCATTTCATTTTTTTTGTTCTATGGTGTCATTTGCCATTTGTGGTTGTCAAGTTGCTTTTTTTTGTTAAAATTCTTGCAGAAAAAAAAGAAAAGAAAAACTAACAAAAAAAAGAGCAAACTTCACCTAAAACTTCCTCTGAATGACCCCATGACCTCACTTTATCTTCTATATGGTTCTGGGTAATATTCTGTATTTCTAGAACATGATTTCTTTATTTAAAATGATCAAAAAAAAAGTTAAAACCTATTATAATAATAAATAAATAATAAATCATATATATTTAACTAAAAGAGAAAAAATATTAGCTTTTTTGCATTCCTTTTATCGACTTCTGGTGTAGACATGCAATTCAATTCAGTTCCATTTTAAAAAGAGTTTTAACAATGGACTTTGTCCCAAAGCAGCTTTACATAAATCAACAAATTAATTTATCAATTATTATATAGGTTATAAAAGCTAAAATTTTATGTTAAAACCTAGAAGTAATGAGCAAACCAGTGGTGACAGTGATGAAGGAAAGAATCCATTACACGGTACGAGGAAGAACCCATTTCAGTATCGCCAAGTTGACACACTTGGGGCCCCTCAGCAAGGCCCTTCATGGCTGACCCTGTGCTCCGAGCCAAACCTTATACCATGTAATGTAATGTACATGTGACAAATATAAAATGTCTATCTATCTATCTATCTATCTATCTATCTATCTATCTATCTATCTATCTATCTATCTATCTATCTATCTTTCATTTTACTTATTGAACGCTGAGTGAAATCCTGCTCCAGTCCTCCAGAGGGCGCTCTAACTCAATCAGCTCTATCGCTGGCGCTCTTATTTCCGGTATGTTGTTGGTCAGCGGAATTAAAGATGGCGGATTCCGAGGAAAACAAACCAGCGACCTGCACGTTTCTGTTTAAGAAGTCAAACAAAAAATTCTCGGCGCGGAAAAGAAAAGCCAGTGACAGCGACAAGGGTTAAAAATCACACTTTATTTCCCCAAAAATGAATAAATAAATTGTGTAATTGAGGTTTATTATAATTGTCAACTCGGTGGCTAGTCAGTTATGCTAACTATGCAGGGATTACGGAGCCCTTAGAGCGTAATAATAATGATAATAAATGCGTGTGTGTTTATTCAGACAGGAGCAGCGATGAGGAGAAAAACGCCGTGGTGAAGAGAGAGAGGAAAGCGGCTTCTCACAACCCCATGATCCAGCGGGTCAGTCCGATTTACCAATACTAATACATTAAAAATGCCATCAGCGATTTTCTAAACTCCTTCTTTGTTCACCACAATCTCAGGATTACCTACAGCACGATGATAATACATGTAGGGCATCGAGGCAAATTATTAAAATAGACTTAACGAAGTTTATATAAAATGGGCTTGGTTCAGTCTATTTAACAACACACTGAGCGCTGTGTTTCCCCACGAACCATTATTAGTGACGCACCACCAGCTAAACTCGCTCTGGACAGTTAAACACGTTGGCAGTTTTTTTTTCCGCCATATTAAAAAAACATATTACTTAATTCTGACTTTTTTTCTTCACAATTTCGAAAATCTTTTCCTCGCAATTCCGAATTTTATTTTCTCGCAATTCTGATTTTTTTTTCTCGCAATTCGGACTTCTTTCTGTGCCGTCACCCCCTCTGTAGTGACAAAAAGCTTTGTGAACATGCGTGTAGATCATTCGATTAGATAATCCCTGGCAAAATTAAAATATATTAAAAAAATATATAAAATAAGATCTTAATTACTGCACCTTTGATACTTTTCTTCTATCCTTATCACTTCATTCAACTGTATTTCAGAGCAAGAAGGTGGAGAAAGAAGTGGTTTCTTCTAGTGACAGTGAGGAAGAGAAAGAAGCAAAGAAGGTCACGGTGGCTTATAAATCCACTCGCTCAGCGGTAAGAAATCACACCGTCTTCATTATTAATATCGAATCTCTGAACGTTTTCACTTCGTATCAGCAGATTCATTAAGTGTAGTAATGAAAAGTGATCCATCGATAAAACAAACAGAGGAAACAGGATGATTCGATGTCTGAATAAAATCCCTGCATGTTGCCGTGTTTGTTGTGTGAGATAGAAACCAGAGGGACCGGACGACATGGGAGCCACAGCCGTGTACGAGCTCGACACCGAGAGAGATAAAGACGCCCAGGCCATCTTCGAACGCAGCCTGAAAATTCAGGAGGTAAGATTTTTTTCTTTTTTTTTTTTTTAGAAAAATCCGATTTGTTCCAGAAGATCTCTCACGGCATCTGGGCTTCACGTGTTTTCATCAACACCACGTGACGCGTGATCGTATTTCTCCCCCGGTTGTAGGAGCTGCGCGGTAAAGAGGACGATAAAATCTATCGCGGCATCAACAACTACCAAAAGTACGTCAAGCCAAAGGACACCACCATGGGGAACGCTTCATCTGGCATGGTCAGGTAGGAGGACACGGAGACGCACGCGGTCACACGCTCAGAGACCAGCTTTCGTCATATTCGCCGCTTTCTGCTTCTTCCTTTTTTCATTTCTTTAAAAAAAAAAATATATAATTTCTATTATTTTTCTTTTCTTTTTTTATTTATCCTTCTTTCTTTTTAAATTTTTCTTTTTCTCCTTTTTTATCTTTTCATTTCTATTATTTTTCTTTTCTTTTCTTTTTTCATTTCTCCTTCTTTCTTTTCAAATTTTTCCTTTTCTCCTTGTTTCTCTTTTCATTTCTATTCTTTTTTTTCTTTTTCATTTCTTTTCTTTTTTTTCTTTTCCAATTTTTTTTTCTTCTTTTCTTTTCTTCATTATCTTTTAATTTCATTTATTTTTTCTTCTCTTCTTTTTCTTTATTTTTTTCCCTTTTATTTATTTTCTTTATCTTCTGTTCTTTTCTTTATCTTCTGTTCTTTTCTTTTTTTTTTTTCTTTTCTTTTCTTCTCTTCTCTTTCTTTTTATACAGCTGTGTGATCTGTCGTGTTTAATAGGAAAGGGCCGATCCGAGCTCCTGAGCACTTGAGAGCGACGGTGCGGTGGGATTATCAACCCGACATCTGCAAAGACTACAAAGAGACAGGATTCTGTGGATTCGGAGGTGTGTGTGTGTCTGTGTCTGTGTCTGTTTGGATCTGTTTCTGTCTGCCTGTTGCCTGACAGAAACTGTGTCTGTCTGTCTATGTTTGTGTCTGTCTGGCTGGTTGGTCCGTCTGTCTGTCTGTTGGCTTGTCTGTCTGTATGTTTGTCTGTCTGTCTGTATGTTTGTCTGTCTGTCTGTATGTTTGTCTGTCTGTATGTTTGTCTGTCTGTATGTTTGTCTGTATGTTTGTCTGTCTGTATGTTTGTCTGTCTGTTGGCTTGTCTGTGTCTGCTAGTTGTTCTGTCTGTCTGTCTGTCTGTTAGCTTGTCTGTGTCAGTCTGTCTGTCTGTCTTTGTCTGCCGGTTGGTCTGTCTGTCTGTGTCAGTCTGTCTATCTGGGTGTGTTTGTGTATGGAGACAGTGTGGTTCAGATGATTAGAGAATCTGGTCTTTGTTCTCTCAGACAGCTGTAAGTTTCTGCACGACCGCTCTGACTACAAACACGGCTGGCAAATCGAGAGGGAGCTGGAGGAGGGACGATACGGTGCTAACGGTGAGCTCAAACAGGACATGTAGTGCTGTTCATATGATCACACACACCATACAACTACACACACACACACACACACACACACACACACAGCAGGGTTCAGACGCAGGTGAAATGCAAGTATGTCATTGTGGAAGTAACACCTTAAACCTCACAGTGTTCAAAATGAGTTTTGTGTAAAACCAGAAAATATAAAATATCTATAGACATCAAAAGGAGGATTTGAGATGCTGCTGTAGGTTAAACACACCCGTCCTGTGTGTCCTTCACAGACGAGGAAAACTACGAGGTGAGCAGCGACGAGGAGGATCTGCCTTTCAAGTGCTTCATCTGCAGGGATTCATTCAAGAACCCGATTATAACCAAGTGAGTCTTAAACACAGAGTTTAAACCGCTAACAGCACGTGCAGTTCACAGGTACCTTCTAAGGAAAATTTAGGGATATGATGATATTTATTTATTGTACATTTTGCCATAAGAGCCACAATACAGTTGCACTGAGTAAAAGACAGGAGGTGGAGCTGAACGTAGCAGAGCTGAAGATGTTGAGGTTTTCGTTGGGAGTGATGACGATGGACAGAATTAGCATTGGACAGCATTGAAACTCTGAAATATATCCAATGTTAATTTCTATAGTATTGTCGCTTGAGAACATACAGTGGTGTGAAAGTCTTTGCCCCCTACCTAATTTCTTTTTTTTTTTTTTTTTTTTTCAGATCATCGAATTAATTTATATATTGGTAAAATACAAAACAAAATTGCTTATAATTTTTTATTAACACAGTTTATTATTATTAAAATTTGGGATCATCGAATAATATTTTATAATAATTAATAATTTAATTTTTTTAATAAACACAAATAAAATCGAATAAATCTAATAAATGTAATTCCCTTTTTTATTATAATGATTCAATTTAGTGATCAATTGGTTAAATTGATTCAACAACCAAAGTCAATAAAATTAAATGGAGGGAAAAAGTAGAAAGTAGTTTACGTTTGTTAGACACAAATGTACTTCACTACATTTAAAAGTCAAATATTTAACTTTTTACCTGACTACATTTAGCGAAATCAGTCGTTCCTTTTTATTTATGAGGATAAAAACGTAACTGGTCATCAATCCACCAATCAGAGTCGACGCTCTGTTTTAAACTTGTTTTGATTGGCACTTGGCAGTGGCGCATTTAGGCAGAGGAGACATGGGCATCTTGCTGTGGGGCGGCACGGGGCGTCCACGCAAAAACAAACAAACGATCATTCGCACAATCGCATCAATTATTATGTCATGTCAAGGGGAATGAACCTGGTCGCAACTCGGAGTCTGCACCCACCTAATTCCGATGGTACAACTGGTAACCATGTTGTGGGCCTGAAGTTTAAAGCTGTTACGTCTCCTCCAGAGCTGATTGTTAGACAGAGTTTTCTCCAGAGGCTCAGTTTGATACCATGAGATTCTACTTCATTTTTTATGTGTAAAGCTTTCTGGCACTCCAGAGGCGGTGACGCTGCCTGGAATTGCGAGAAATACGAATTAGTTGAAATTTTTTTATTTTTATTTTTTTTTTTTTAACATGTGTCAGATTTGGGCTTCCGTGGTGTTTAGCTTTCCAGAAGAGTTTAGCGGGTGGTGCGTCAGTAAAAGTGCTCCCTACGGAAACACACAGTGCTCCACGTGTAGTTAAATGGACTAAACAAAGTCCATTTTCTATAATAATTTTCCTTGATTTTTTGTATGGGTGCTACTCCAGGAATCGCTTAAGTCCTAATTTAAAGTTTAATAAAAAAACAGAGACACTGTGCTCAAGTCTAAACTTGGAAGAGGAAGAGACTAAACAACCATTCGGTATTCCGACATCTCAGTACGAATATGTATACCGTTAAACTCCTAATAAATATATAGTAATGTTATAATGCACTATAGTAACGTTGTAAAGCTGCATTCATGACCTGGACACATTCTTTGTGTTGATCAGGTGTAGACATTATTTCTGCGAGGCCTGCGCGCTACAGCACTACCGCAAGTCCAAACGCTGCTACGTGTGCAACCAACAAACCAACGGAGTCTTCAACCCAGCCAAAGGTAACAGACCAGGGGTTCAGGCTCGCTCTAAAGCGGCTCCCTGACGTGTGTGTGTGTGTGTGTGTGTAGAAACTCAAGATGTTCCACTTGACTTCAGCCACAAGTGTGGTGTTTGATGCAAAAAAAAAAAAAAAAACTAGTGTCCCATTACTTTTGAACCACACAGTGTATGTATGTAAAATAATAAATTCAGCTCGTCATGAATTTTAAACAATTTCTTTTTCCTTTCTCAAGAGTTGATGGCGAAGATGCAGAAACAACAGGCTGCTGCAGACCAGCCGCCTTCAGACGAGGAAGACTAGCGTTCCCATCGCCTCCGTTCCCCTCTTACTCTTCTCCTTATATTGCTTGCTGTTTTGTAAATTAATGGTAAAAAATAAATAAATTCTTTTTTTTAAATCACTCGTTTGTTTTAATAAAAAAATGAATAAATTACTGCTACCAATCCACCTATTGAAGACCAGCTGAAATGTTCTCAGTAGTACAGCTGCTGAAAACGTCCTCACCTTACATGTTATTTCACCTGCTCAAAACTATCATGTAAGTGAAGCATGGTGGTGGTAGTGTCATGCTGTGGAGATGTTTATCTGTATCAGATACTTGGCAACTGGTGTACAGAGATATCCTCAATAAAAAACCTATGTCATATCACTCAGGGCCTCACCCTCCTACATGGCAACAACTGTAAGTACACAGCCAAGACAATGTCCTGGAGTTCCTCTGCGAGAGCACTGAAGTGGGCCATGTTGGTGTCTCTGGAAAAACCTGAAAGTGTCTCCACTGAGGCTTCTTAACCAACCTGATGCTGTTTGAGTGGATTTGCCCTGAAGAATGGTAGAAAATGCCCCAATACACATACGAAAGCTTGTTGCATCAAACCCAAACGGACTGTAAGCTTTGTTACCAGAGGCTTCATTAAAGAGTCTGAATACTTATGGACCTGATATTGCACAGTCACAAGAAGCACCGAGCTGTGCAACAGGTGCTGTTCTGACCACATGCACATCCGGTCACTGAACTCTCCTCACATCTGAGTTTCTCACCCGAAACCACACAATCTTGCATCCGCACGCACTCCACTCGCCAGATTTAGCTCCTGCGGACTTCACCCACTTCCCAAAGATAAAAATGAGCTCAAAGAAGCTTGAAACGCTTAGAAAATAACACTCCCAGGACCACGTTCCAGAAGCGGCAGGAACGCTGGGGGCACTGAAGGTGACTGTGTGTAAACTTTACTGTAAATAGAGTGATAAATAAATAAAAAATGTAATAAAATGCCTGCTCGGGTAAATATATAAAAGAATATTTTATAAAAATAAAAAGATTATGCAGTGCACTTTTTTTGTTATATTGATTCAATTATTTATTTCAATTGGCAAAAATTAATTAAAATGGAAACATTTTATTAAAAACTTTACGTTAGACCCCATTGAGGAAAAACTGATATGTATAATATAAATTTTTTAAAGATATGATCTGCTTAACTGTTTTACTTATTGCAGCATACTGTAACATTTCTTCATTCTCTCCATTAATTCACTCCCTCGATATGTGGAATTGTCAGGATTTTCTACTTTCAAGAGAAATAAAAGATGGACATAAAACGCTGACGTGCATAAATAAACCCTATTTCGTAGTAAATCAGTTTGTTTTATACCCCTGCTATTGCTGTGTGTTAATAAGAATTTTTTTTAAAGTGTGAGGCAGAGACTAAACTAACTTGCGGTCCGTCACTTGATACGTTCCTGAGGGAACTCGGATTGTAACCATGTTCCGCACTTAAAGGATTGCATTCGGTATATACATAAATACACACACACACTTTCCCTAACCCCCGATTCACCCGTTCGAGCCTGTGGTTGATTCCCACATCACCACGACTCAAAGTGTTTTATTTTTATTTTTCAAATGAAATAAGCAGAAACTGGTGTTTAGTCTTTATTTTTTTCATTCTATTACACATCTGGAAAACAACAACTTTTTTTTGCACAGCTGGACCTTCCAACATTTATTTTCAGCAGAACTAAAACTGGGTGGGGAAAAAAAACAAAAAAACACCAAACACACTGTAATCAGAGCGATGACTGAATGAAGGAAGATGTGAAAAGGTCCTGCGTGGACACTGAGGGATCAGTGTAGACCTGCTGATGTTTCTGGATTTCTCCTCAACATTCACCTGTATATAAGCGAACATTCTGCTGGTAGTTTGAGCAAAAAAAGAAAAAAAAAAAAAGGATGAACAGAACAAATTCAGAAAAAAAATGGATAATATACATTCTGAGCTAAACGTATTGGCACAATGAGCCGTGCAGCTTCACGACGTCCGTCTGGGAGCTCAAGCATGCGGCAAGAAAACGGTTACACATTCAGAGCGTCTCGGTTCCGGGATAATTATTATGCTACAAAACGTGTAACGATGCTCAGTAACGCACGAGAGCGCAAAACTAAGCACCTGCTGTGTGTGTGTGTGTGTGTGTGTGCGCGTTTCAGACTCATGCACCTTGCGTGTTTGCGTCATGGTTCGGACGAAGCTGCTGTGGCTGCTGGCGTTGCACCTCTCTGTGAGAGAGAAAGTAAAATAGTCCCTCCTTCAACCCGTTTCTGAAAACTATACACACCTGTATACACACCTGTATACACACCTGTATACACACCTGTATACACACCTGTATACACACCTGTATACACACCTGTTCGCTCACACACCAATAAGAAAATATATATAGCGCAGAACCAGATCTTCTGTAACCCTCATAAAGTGTTGGGACACCCGCCATTTTCAACCACATGTGGTTCTTCAACATCTTCCAAACTGTTACCACAAAGCTGAAGGCTCACCACTGTGTAGGACGTCTTTAGATAACAACATGAAAATTTCCTTTAAGGTGCAACACTGAAGATACAGCGGTTTTAGTGGAAGATCTCCTTCTATAGCGCTCTAGAACCCTATGATTTTTTTTCCATACACCCTTCACCCCACCTTCTTCAGCACCTGACTTTACCGACACCCTTGTAGCACACTCCAGAATGTAGAGGAACATCTTCCAAGAAGAGCAGAGCTTACTGAAAGTGTGAATGGAAGCTAAATGAGTAATGGGATGTTTATGGCTTTAAGACTTTATGGCTGGGTGTCCAAATACTTTTGCTCCCTACAGTGGATCGCCGTACTCGAAGACCCGATATTGATTTTGAAGGTCAGGACATCGAGTCATGGAGGGGTGAAGATGAAAAGATGAATTTCTCTCTCAATTTATCGCCATATTGATAGTGTACGGTTTATCATCAGCCCCCCGGTCACATGCACACGCTGCTACTTCCTCCACTGATCTCCTCGTACGTTCAGTTCTTGTCAAAAATCCCAGTCGTCTATGTCCAGCTGGCTGAGGCCGGTGAGCACCGAGGGTTGATCCTGAGGCCGCACGCACTCAAAGCTACCCAGGGGCGAGACAGGACGCAGCAACTCGGGCAGGGCCTCGCACGGACGCCGCTTTATCTGAAAAGGAACCAAAATATGACATCCAATTTAGTGTGGGATGGAGCACCCTCTAGTGGTGAAGGACCGAATATACAGGTGTGATATATTTCTAGAACTTTACACACACACACACACACACACACACACACACACACACACACACACACACACACACACACACACACATTGTTGGTTTCTCACCTGCTTAAAGAAGGAGTGACCAATCAGAGCGCTAGCATACGGTCTGTGTGAGTAGAGAAAAAAAGAAAGTCACATGATCTACATTTCATATTAGAGAATTTGAGTTTCGTCTAGACGGTCAGAGCAGCTCAGCTCACATTGCTGAAGAATTTAATGCTGTTTATGATCAACTGGTCAGGACTGTTGACACACACACACACACACACACACACACACACACACACACACACACACACACATGGTCTGACGAGACTGTGAGTTGAATACAAAACCATAAACTAATCATTTATTTTTAAAAGGGTATCACCGTGAGTAAAATCAGCTCCTCTGGTGAAGACACCTCTAGGTTTCCTGATCTTTCCTACACTTAAAAATGTATAAAATGTAACTCTGACTCCGCCCCCAAAGCCATGACCTTCACCTGTTCTTAGGGTCCCTCTGCAGGCACAGCTCCACAAAGTTGTGGAAGTGTGTGCTGAACGTCCTGCTGTAAGGGTTCGGCTCTCCGTTAGTGTGGCGCGACCCTCCGGCGCCGGGGCCCTCGCAGATCCCAGAGTCGGCCCCCGAACGCGAAGACTTCATCCCGAGCTCCTCGGCCGGGATGGTGGTGCTGTCCCACAGACACGGGACTATACCGTTTAGCTTCTCCAACAGCATCTAAGAAAAATAACAGTAGTCATGTGTCAGACCGAAGCACATCAAACCCCTGTGTGTGTGTGTGTGTGTGTGTGTGTGTGTGTGTGTGTGTGTGTGTGTGTGTGTGTGTGTGTGTGTGTCTCTACCTGTGTAGCTGGCATATCTTTAAATGGCACATGACCATTGGCCAGCTCACAAGCCGTAATTCCCAGACTGTAGATGTCTGAGCGAAAGTCATATCCCTGAAGATCCTGGCAACACACACACACACACACACACACACACAATGCAAACTCGTCCAAAATCATTTTATACAATTGTGTGCCTCCAACTTTGGTGTAACAGTTTGAGGAAGAAGCAAAGAAAGTCAAGTGTCTGAATACTTTTGAAAATAGTACATATAGTAAAATACACACAAATGTGAGACAGACCGTATCCAACGCTGTGTGTGTGTGTGTGTGTGTGTGTGTGTGCACTCCTACCTGCTGGAGCACCTCGGGGCTTAACCAGGGCAGCACTTTAACACTGTACTGAGGGAAGTCGTGCACCACGCGTGCTCTCTGGCCGTGTCGAATCAGACTGAAGATGCTCCTCAGACCTGATAGATACACCTGTCCATCCGCGGAGATCAGGATATGACTCGCCTTCACACTCCTATAGAACAATCACACACACACAAACACCCATTTAGTCTAAACTGGTAGCAAATCAGAAACCAGGATCTTGAAAGCCACCTTCATTCTACACTTTTTCATTCTCTCCAACTCCCCACCCCCCCCCCCATAAACCCCCCCCCCCCCCCCCCCCCCCCTTCAATGTCACTTTAATATCAGCAAATAAACACTTCAGTGACGATCACACTGCGACACTTTGACATTCAGGAGTTTCTGAGACCTCTGCACCACCTGCATTCACAATACTTTCCTCAAAAACCTGTTGAATACAAACTCAGACTTGTCTTCTGCCCCCTAGTGGAGTGATCTATGCTCTGCAGTCAATAGCAGCAGGCTTTACGATTTAAATAAATTATTAAAAATAATGATTAAAAATTTTTTGGTAAAAATAAATTCAATGTACTGATTTAAAAAAAAAAACTTTTTTGAAGCAACGAATAATTAATACATATCTGTTCAAGAATGTTATAGTAAAATCGCGTTGAAAATATGCGTATTAAATATAATACAGCAGGTGAATAATGATTCATGATGCAATCTGCATTATTCCTGCCACAATGTCAAATAAGTTTTTATTAATTATTAAACGTATTAAAACGCAAATCATCCTAAAATCATTTCTAACTGATTCCATAGAAGTGGAAATAAAATATTTGTGATTTTTGTACATCCAATCTAATGTTGTAGTTTGCTAATATTCGTCTTTTTAGTAAAATAAATGATTATCATAATCTATACATTATATTTACCAATTCAGAATACACACAAAATAAATTCTGTACGTATTTACAGTGTCTTTACAGTATTTACGTATTTACAGGCCTAAACAAAACCCGCAGTCTCGTGTCGTTAAGGCTGTTGGGGTCCTTTAAAGGGGACGTAAATCTCATGTAAATCTTGAGTACCTATAAAGTATCATCCTTCACATCTCTGAAGTGTCTTTCGTTTGATTCGGTTTCTAAAAGAACGATAGGAATTTACGCTTCTTTCCTGAAAACAGCAGAGCTCTTGGAGGCGTGTCGTGGGCGGAGCTAAGGAGTCACACGCTGAAAGTCTAGACGACTGAGAAAGACGGTTTATAAAGAGGAATATTTTTGGTTCGAATGAGACGTTTAAGTGTGTGTGTGTGTGTGTGTGTGTGTGTGTGTTTGTATGATCAATTCTGTTCTTTACCGGTGCACGTAGCCGTTGTGATGAATGTACTCCAGTGCCCTCAGAACTCCGAGGAGGATGTACGCGATGGTCAGCTCGCTCAAACCGTGTGTGAAGTGAGTGCTGATCAGATCTCGGGCTGAACCTGGAGAAACACCACACACACACACACACACACACACACACACACACACACTTTAACGTCTCTTCCTAACAAAAAAAACGCACCACATTTCCAACATGTCGGCATGTCCCTCGTCGCTCACCGTAGGCCATGAACGGCGCGATTACCCATAACTCGTTCTCCGAGATGAAGATGCTCTTGTACGGCAGGATGCTCGTATGGTGGAACAACTTCGAGACGTGGATTTCTTCCTGGCAGAACAAAATCCTGTTAAGCTCATCGTCTCAAGAAAAATATAAATTGTTAATAATGTGAACAAGAGCTTCGCTAGAACGACAAAATTATTCGGACACCTTTCTTTTCCAGCCAAATGTGGTTCATCCACAGAGGAGGCATGAAATGTTCAATTCACCAGAACTACTACTAACTACTTTACTAACAGCCTTGTGTCTAAATGAGCACAAATCTCCACTAAATCTAGTGGAACATCTTCCTAGACACCTAGGAATGAAGTCTTATTGTCAGGTGGCCACAAAGTTTTGACCGCACAGTTTATTTTAGGTCCTTGACGTTCCACAACATGCAACATGACTATTAATGGATAAAAAAGTATGAAGAAAGGTGTGAGGAATAATGGTGGCATTAAAGACCTGCAGGTATTTGACCATGTCATTGGTGCAGGACTCCATATTAATCCTTCGGACTGTGACGCGTTCTCCGGTGGGTTTGTATCGAGCCAAGTTCACCGTCATCAGGTCCTCCAGACCGTGCCCTTCACACACACACACACACAAAAAAACAGTGTGAGTTTTTAGAATTCTTACAGATTCTAGAAATATGCAGATTCCAAACCGCTTCTCGTTTAAAAATCTCAATTTGCATATTAACTCCTGATTGGCTCTTATATTTTGTTATGCAATAACAATCCAGATTCTTTTTATAATATATATATA